>CAWTZC010002016.1:0-17658 GCA_963919715.1 Microtus obscurus | reverse complement strand
AAGCCATGAGTCACATGATTTTAGATTAATTAATTGATTCACATATATGCAATGCTTTGAAGAAGAAAATAAACGCAGAGTTTCATACATTCTGAATGGGTCTCTAGCCTTAAATTTGCATGTTGCAAACTTATACCCCAATTAAGCAGTTTAGTGTTATGTAGAAGTGATACAAACAGAACTTCACTCTCAGGATTTCATCAAAACAACTGTAGAAAGGAGCTTCTTTTTAATTTACGTTTCATTCATTTTGGGCTTTTGTTATTGTTGTTGTTGTTTGTTTTATATTTTTGTCATTTGGGACCCTGATTTCTTCCCTCCTAAGGAAAAGGAGCATTTTAGCTTATATTTTGGAAGTGGACTTTTAAAGGACTAAAACTAGCCTGTCTTGTACAAATTAGTCCTCAGAATTGTTAGAAATGTAATCTCATTTTCTACAAATCATTTATCTTATGTTGTTCTGTTATAACCAAATGAACTAAGCTAAGTCTTTTTCATCACATAAGACAAACACTTCAAAATTTAGCTGTGAAAATGATGTTATCGGTTATTTGTGTAACGATTATTAAAATTGGACTACATTAATTTAAATAAAATACCATAGACACAGAAAGATTAATATTGCATTTTGTCATTATATGTGAAAGCTGAAAAAGAGAGCTTCACAGAGATACAGAATAACTAGTGGTCACCAGAGATTAAGGAGACTGTGTAAAGGGAATGAACAGAAGGCAAATGGCAAGCACCAACATATTATTAGACAGAAGGGTGATGTTTAAATATTTTTACAAAGAGTAAAGGGACAACAGTTTCATACAATTTATTGAATAATTTATTAAAAAATATAGAAGAGGACCTTGGATTTCCGCAATAAACAGAAATAATAAATGATTAAGGAGATGAAAATGGTAATTTCATGTTTTGAATAAATTGCATTATGTATATATATGACTTATCTCACAGTATATCAAAAAGTGTGTATGTTTATAAAAATTAATCTTTAAATATCTATACTATCTATACTGTATAAAAATATATACAACCATATATTTATAAGTATATATACTATATAAAACTACAGTATAAAATTTATGTTATCTAGAAAGCCTTTTTGTGTGAAACATGGTTATAATACATCACAGCATTGCTATCAATAAATTAACTCAAAAGCAAATTTTTCTTTTAATTTTATTCAAACTATTTTCTGGTTTAAAAGTGTTTCACTGTAAAGTTTGGCACTGCATTGTGATAATCAAAGAAGGGAAAACAGCTAACTGAAACCTGTAAGGGATGAAGCAGGGAACTATGTGATTTTTCATTGCAGATTTATGTGAACTGTGTACTTTATTATTGCAGAACCATCTATCACATAAAGGGAAAGAAAACCTGAAGGTTTTAATGAAGTAGTATGGACCTATTGCATTCAAAGGCAGCAAGATAATGAGATTTCATGACCACTTCATGAAGTCAGCTAAGCACTAAATTTCTTAATGGGATACTGTGTTTTGTGTTTATTGGGATAAAAATTAAAGATTGATGTGGTCTGTTTGTCAGTCTAAACATAAATTTAAGTGATTCCTTGAGATTAGAGTATAGCAGATTAGGGGCAAGGGTGACTTGAATACTGTGGGGAATTCAAGTGTGTTTGCAGTTATGTACCTCTCACATTCTCATTTTTACACACAAAGTACATGAAGCCATTACACTCACCCAAGAGGCTTTTCATTGCAGCAGAGACCTTTCAGAAAGTAACAACTGGTTAAAATATAGAAAGCTGATCACTTGGTACCCAGTCCAAAATCTTAAAATTAAATATATTCATATTAAAAGTAGATTTGAGTATACTGTATTAACTTACTGTCAGGGTCTGATGTCCCAACATAAACTACTTTTCCCTCTCTGGACCAGCTTGGAGGTGCGCGAATAATTGAGACGTAGTTCACCCTCAGAAGGGAGTCTCAGGCTTCATTCAGATTCTGAAGCTCACTCGAATTTATTATCCAAACATCGTTTATCCCCCAAGGTAAACAAAGGTGGAAGCTCATTAACATTCTGTTTCTGGGGGTAGCAGGACTACAGTCACATTCACAGATCAGTCACTAGCTTGGAATTCACACCTCTTCTCAGGTGATCTAAATAATTACAAAAGAAAAGGAGCAACAGATCCAGAGCCTTTGTTAGGGTAGGGACAGCTTGTCTGGAAGGATAAGTGACTGCTCCGGATACCAACCATGGCCCAAAACATGACTGTCACACCATGTAGAAATATAGGCCTATAACTTAACATATATCTACATTGTATTTTTCAGTCATAATGCTTTATAATACATAAGCTATTGCTTTGTTATGTATTAAACGAGATTCAGATTCTCTTCATTCATAAAATACATGATTTTCAGATAGATAAGTAATATAGATAGGCAGATAAATGATAGAACAAATCAATATAGCTCATAGTATTCTGTACTATAAAATTATGTCCAAACATTATAAACATAATTTTAAAATACTGTTAAATTTTACTCTTGTACATATAATAATCATCATTTCAACTGAATTTGGATAGATGATTTTTTTTACTTGCTTACCTTTAAACTCTGTATATGTATTCCTATTGACTTACTCTCTAAAATTCCCTGGGTGTCCCAATTATGTTGTCAGAAGCTTTTAAAATTTTAAGATGCCCCTTCAGTATGAGAACTTCAAGATCAAAGCTACTGAGTCTGTGTCACATAATAATTATTCACTGAACAACTTTCTGAGCAATTATTTAAGAAGACAACTATCTTAACTTTGGCAATCTATTAGAAATATATTAGCAGTGTCTTAATTTTCTTATGATAAAATTTAACTCTTAAAACTATTAACTATCTGAGTTTATAAACTGTTGCTTTGTTTACATTTGAACTTCATGTTTGTAAATATGTTTCAATTCCCACCCTTCATTATCAATTCTTAGCTTAATTAGTAAATATCATCTGATTCAGTAGTTTTGGCAAAGCTCTAGTTTATATTCTCATTCTGTTTTGTCTATTTATCACTCCATTTATGTGTGTGTGTGTGTGTGTGTGTGTGTGTGTGTGTGTGTGTGTGTATGTGTGTGTGTTTGAGCATGAGAGCATGCATGCTCTTTGAATATTTCAGTTTCACAGAAATTTTGGAGGGGGCACATTTGCTTTTCTTTAGCGTAAGCTTCCAAGTGTCCCTAACACATTATACTTAATCAACAAATTCATAGTATATAAAGTACAGAACTCATTAAGTAAGGAGAAAGCTAAAAATCATAAGAACTAAATTATTAAAACAGGTTAAAGTATGTCATCAATATAAAAAATAAGGAAAATCATTGTAGATTTTAGTAAAATGATATGTAGAGAATCAAAAGCCAAAGTATTGTGACATTAGAAGATATAATTTCATACAGCAATAATACAAAAAGGGTGATTTGTAGATTGAAATTTTTACAGATTTGGGGATAAGAAACTATAGATATCAGTTTTTAACTTTTAGGAAAATACTTTTATTATGGGTTTTCTTCTACTTTTTCTAAATCTTTTAGGCCACAAATTCACAGAGACTAGGTTCCAGCAGTTCTGTTACTTTCTATAAGTTTCCATAAAGGGTGTTTCCTGAGTGGGACCACCAGGTACCTTTCTTTAGTTTCTCGATTATTTTTTTCATGAAGCTAGCTCTGGTCTTAGAACATGGTGTCAACACTCATATAATTGTTCTTGCCAAAAATCTTGCACTGAAGTACTTGTTTACTAAAAAGCCAAAATTGTTGAAGGACAATGTAGATTCTTCTAATTTTTACCATATTGACATTAGTGAGGGTGTTATAACAGGGCTTTTTGAACATTGTTCATTCTCTTGATATTACCATTCCAGAAAATTCTTATTTATGTGATTTGAAGAACTCCATGTTTCCTAAATGTCATGAAGGACCTACAAGTTGCCTATTGTCTTTCCGTTTGGTTTTGCCAATTCCAATATTACTGAAATATGATGGCTGTAGCTAAAAGCTACTATACTTATCTTTAATGTAGGGAAATGATAACTATATAGGAGATCTTGGAAAGACCACTTTAAATGAACTGAAACATAGCATGTCATTGTGGAAAAAAAGTACTTACATATTCAGTAAAATTGAACAAGAAAGTATGCTAAGGAAATTTCAATAACTTTTTGAGCATGGTTTATATCCTAGCATGGCTATATGCTAATTGAATTTTGACTTTCAATACTCCTCTATTTTTTATGACTCTGACCACTCAGAAATACTCATATTCTTTAGAAAAAGAACACATGAAGAGACTAGCTAATCCTTCCCAGGGAATTATAACTTGCACTTCAAATTCATATTATGTGAAAACTTTTGAATAGAATCCTTGCTGAGACAAAAGAAAAGCAATCAAATTACCTTCAAAGCAAAGAATATAAATGGAAAATGAAGACTGTGCCACAGGATCAGTTTCCATGTAGCATATAAAAAGGTATTTTAAAGGAAATTAAATTGAAGTATATTTAGTATGATGTTAATTGATATAGAAAATGATGACTCAAGTTGCTCATAATAGTTACAGATGAGCAAATGATTCAAAGTAATTAGGGTTATGATGATATTGATCACTCATTTTTTTCATTCCAGCTCATTTTATACCATGTCCTTGGGAATGCAGTAAAATAATAATAAAAAGGTAATTTAATACACACTCAATTAGTGTTTTATTAAGTGTCCTTAACATCTTTTGACCTTATTAGAAGAAAATATATTTATAATAGTCTTCTAAAAGTTATAGAGGAACTTCTTTCAATTTTGAAGAAGTCAAATTTTATATGCTAAAATAGGCTTATTATTTTAGGCATTGTCTTACTGAAACCAGTTTCATATGTTACAAAAATGAGATCATGCTTTACTTGAATATTATTTGTGTTTTAAATCTAAATTACATGCATTAAATTTTGTGCAAATAATAACAAGCTAATTTATCTGAACATTTCTTCTTCTTTTAAAATGCTTTTCAATATAGTGACAAACATAATGAGACAAAAATCACAGCAAGATAAAAAAAATCTAAAAGTAAAATTGCTTTAATCACTTAATCAATAAAAATGATAATCACTAATTTATCTCACTCTTTTGTAAAATTACACTAACTTATTTATATTGATAGCAAACAAAAGGATGAAAAAGACTGATGGAAGGCAGTACCACAGAACTCTCTGCTAATAACTTCTGATAAATTGTGTGATGGTACAAATAGAAAAAGCAAATAAAATTTTGTAGTTCAGACGTATGTAATTGCCTCATGTCTAAAGAGTTAGAAACAATTAAGAAAATCATGAGTCTAGTATGAAAGGGGTTGACAACAATGGCAGAAAATGGCTGCTGTTGAAAGGGAGAATCAGAGCATTTATGATCTGAAATACCAAAAGTTTTGAGGCGAATAAACTAAGTTATCATGTTTACACAATAAAATATTGATAGAGAACAATCGAAAAATGACTAGAACCAAATTGTGGTACAGGATATTGTGAAGCAGTTTGCTTTTATTTAAAACATTCCACCTGGATGAAAATCTCAAAAGGCACAGTGTGTTAATGGGTAGATGCAGCAACAGGAGTATTAAAGATAGCATTCCTCCAGGAAGGTAAAACAGCAGGATGTTCTAGGAGGGGGTGAAATGATCCATCCTTCAAGCAGCAAATAAGTCAAAGACCTTCAAGAAGTCCAGGAGGAATCTGACCTTACTCACTAGGTCCTTCTTCCACAAGTATATTTAGTGGTAAGTACTGCCAAAAGTCTCTTTCAATCAGACAAGCTATTTGAAAGTGGTTCAAACCAGCTGAACCAACTTTAAAAGCCACTTTCTCTCCTGAACTGCTTGAAAGTTGTGCAGTGTGCTTCAGATTTTCAGGTTTCAGGATCTGCCGCTCGAGCTAGGGTGGGATATGGTGATACAATTGTCTCTGAGTTGTTTCTTCTCCTTTAAGCAATTTGTGGTCCAGATTTCTATAAATAACCACAATAAAACTTACTGATTCACTATGTTGGACTTGAAGGTATCCTGATTTTTGTCTGTCATTAGTTCCCTATTATAAAGAGTGAACAGAAGCTGGGCAATGGTGGTGCACTCCGTTAATCCCAGCACTCTGTAGGCAGAGGCAGGTGGATCTTTGTGAGTTCAAGGCCAGCCTGGCCAGCCTGGTTTACAAGAGCTAGTTCCAGGACAGGCTCCAAAGCTTCAGCGAAACCCTGTATCAAAGTACAAACAAACAAAAACCAAAACAAACTAACAAAAAAGGATGAGCAGAGGTTTGTTTGCATCTCTTCAGAAATTGTTTCATACAATTAAACATCATTGCAAGGATCTAGAAAAACTTCCGTGCAAAATAGCAAATCAGAGAAATATCAGTGAATTTCAGGTAACTAGGTATTAATAAATGACTTGAATTTGTATTCAAATCTAAATGAATTTAGATGAAAATGAGATAAAAAAATAGCTCCTAAATTCATGAAACTTGAATGATGTCATCTAACAAAAAGAGACAAAGGATAATGAGGAAATTTGAAAGCAAAATATTATGTATTCAATTTTACATACTTCATATATTCATGATGAGGATTTGCTTAGATTTTAAAGAAAGATGCAAGGAAGATACCATGGTGGCTTCTGTCTTTTAATTTTATCAGACTATAACTCTGTCAAAGTTATCTTCTGAGTTGCCTCTAACCTACTTATTAAAAAGCTGCAATAGGGAATCAAATGAAATATATATTTTAGTGGCTTTTTGAGATGTAACCTGAGAACTGCTCAAATCCTATCTGAGCCTAATATTGAAACAATTAGTTACAGTTCTCTCTTGAGAATACTGTGTTGAGACTTCAGTACCTCTTTATAGGTGTAATTTTCTGTCCTGCCTGCCAGCTTGCAAATAACCACACAGAGACTTATTATTAATTATAAATGCTTGGCTAATATACTAGACTTGTTATTAACTAGCTCTCAGAACGTAAACTAACTCTCACAACTTGAATATATATGCCCTATATATGTTCTACCATGTGGCTTGGTGTCATTCTCTAACACAGCATGTTTGGCTTCCGTTTCTTCATGCCTCCTTGTGGTTGCCACCTTCTTCATCCCCACATGCTCTCCCTGTCCATAATTCCAACCTAACTTCTTCTTTCCTTGCTATTGGCCATTTAGCTTTTTATTCAACCAATGAGAGCAATATATCTTCACAGTACATACAATTATTTCACCACACATTTCCTTCTCCATGAAAGTCTCTTTCTCTCTTAAAAAAAAAAAAATTGTTCCTAATAGGACTCTGCTATTCTCACAGGTACATACCTATTCCAGTCCTCGCCAGAGAGTCTTCCTCCATTAGCCGATGTAAGCATATGTGCAGACCGCAGCCAGAATTTAGGCTGATCTCAGAGAAACCCACAGAAGAGGGGAAAGAGGGTTGTGAAAATCAGAGTGTCAAAAGATTAAAGAGAACAGGGACAATAAAACCAAATAAATGGGGTTTATAGGGTCTCACAGAGACTAAAGTAGTAATCACAGAGCCTGAATGGATCTGTTAGAGGAACTCTACATACATACATATAGTGTGTTTAGCTTGATATTTTCGTTGTACTCTTAACAGTGAGAGTAGGCGTGTCTTGACTCTGTTGTCTGCTCATGGGACCCTTTTCCTCCTAATAGATTGCTGCATCTAGCCAGGACATGAGGATTTATGCCTAGTCTTATTGCATCTTGGTAAGTGTTTGGTTGATATTTCTGAGAAATCTGATTTTTTTTTTTTCTGAAGAAAACTAGAGGGGCAGTAGGCCTGCAGGACAGAGGAGATGAAAACAGAGTTTTAGCAAGGGAGGGAAGTGAGGCTGTGGTTTATGTTGGGACCAATTAGAGTCCTGGCCTTCAGCTGCTCTTCCCAGGTAGAGCCTTCTAATTGAAGTTAGTAAAAGCTGTGCCTTGCCTAGAGGATCAGAGGATGGAATTTTCACCTGTTAGCCATTGACTGCTGGGTATTTAAGCCTCCATGGTGCTATTAAAGAAGGGCTTTGTATGAGCGATTGGAGGTTCGTATGTTGGTCTGTCTCTGTGTGTGTTTCCTGAACCTCCAGCCCCTTGCCAGAAGCTCGTGAACTCGATTCTAGCACATAGAGCACAGACGGGAGGGGGGTGGTGCGCGGCAAATTTAGATATATTGTACGAGAGAAGAATAAAGAAAAAAGAGAAATATACATATATAAAGTCAGACTTGAAAGCGGAAAATTATGAATTATGTATGATCGGTAAGGTTATGGAACCTATAGGAGAAGATACTATTATCGTATTCCTATACCATTATCAAATTTCTTATTGCATTTTGATATTTAATTTTTTTATCCACAGATGAGATGAACTCTTACCCTCATCAAAGAAATACCTTAAGAATAGATGGACACCATTATAGAAAACCACAACTGATCAAAATATAGAGATTTCCTGACCATGGGGTTCAGTGACAATTTAATATATTACAACAAAACCATCTATCCAAGGCTGAAGGAACTCAGTAACAAGGGGGAAAATGACTGTAAGAGGCAGAGGACAAGTATATCTGCTTGTTACAGATATGCTTTTTTAAAAGAGAAGAAAGGAGAGAGTTTCAGTTAGGGTATTATTGCTGGGAAGAGACCTCATGGCCAGAGCAACTCTTATAAAGGATAATATTTAATTGCGCCTAGCTTACAGTTTAAGATATTTAGTCCATTAACATCCTGGTTAGGAGAGTTGCAGCATATAGGTATTGCAGAATGGGCTGAGACTTCTTGACTTTGATCAGCAGGTAGCAGAAGGAGACTGAAACACATTGGACACAGCATGAGATGAGACTTCAGAGCCCACACCTACAATGACACACATCCCCCCACAAAGCCATACCTACTCCATCAAGGCCATGACCCTTAATGGTGCTACTCCCTATGGAGAGCTCCAAAACTCTGGGTCTCTGAGGGCCATACACATTTAAACCAACACATTCCAATCCCTGGCCCTCATAGACTTGTACCCATAACAGAAGCACAAAAACATTCTGTCCAACTTCAAAATTTCCCATACTCTATTACAATCTCAAAATTATTGAAAAGTTCCATGTTCAAAGTCTATTCTAAGATTCAAGCAATCTCTTAAATCAAGTCCCCAATAAAATCAAAATCCAAAAGCAAATCACTTACTTCAAACATATAATGGGACAACAAATATATTCTCATTCCAAAAGGTAGGGAAAGAAGCAAAGTAAAGAAATAATGCACCAAAGCAAGACTGAAAACCAGCTAGGAAAACACAAAACTGCATCTCCATTTCTGATATCAACGCACTCTTCAAATTTCCAATTCATTTCAGCATTGTTGACTGCAACACTGTTCTATCTCTTAGACTGGTTCCAGTTCCTATTAGCAACTTCCCTAGGCAGGTATCCCATGACTCTGACATCTCCAACATCTTGGGTTCTTGAATGCAATCTAGACTTCACCTTCACAAGTTCAGACAATGGCCTCTCTAAGACTCCATGCAGGGACAATGTTGACACATGGCCAGTCCCAGAGGCTTTCCTTATTCACAGAGGGAGCTTCCATAAACCCTTTCTTCATTCCTTTATTCTAAAGTCAAACCATGTGAGTGAAGCTGCCAAGTTTGGTGTTTGCTGGGGGTGGAACATGTCCCATCTTTTAATTATATCTACATCAGATTTCTGGTTTCCATGGTTTTCTTCACTGACTAAACTTGGCTGTCCTGGAACTTGCTATGTAGACCATCTTGGTACTGAATTTAGAGATAAACCTGCCTCTGCTGCTGCCTCCTGAGTTCTGGAATTAAAGGTTTGTGAAACCACTCCAGGCCCTAAGGTACTAAGGTATTCTTTAATTCTTTTCCCCAAGTCAGAGGTTTACTTAGGTGGTTTCTTGAGCTGATGTCACCACTCCCTTTATTTCATTTCTTAATCTGTTCATTTCCTTGAATATAAGATTTAGCATCATTCCACTTTCCTTTTGCCTTTTTCTCCTTAGTACGTATGTTTTGTATTTTCTACTTGTTCCACTTGATCCTTTTTAATATAAATCTTCATAAGAGTGACCAGTAATATCCATACAACATAGTAAATATTAGGATGTTTTTGAGATTTCCTCTGTTAATGCAATTAATCCAAAACTATTAAATTTAGCCTCAGGCAAGTTTTTTTCAGACAAAAGCAAAAAGCACCCACATTCTTCACCAAAATATTATAAGAACAGTTTCTAGGCCACATAAAAAAATCTGTCTCCTCTGAAACCTATTGAGCCAGGTCCTTACAGTTCAAAATGCCCTTAGTACTACTATCTTCCATGTTTTTATTTGGATGCCCCATTAGGCCCTTTGAAATATTAAATTAGTAACTAAATCAGAAAACACACCATACCATTTTAAGATTTATTATTTTATTTATTGATGATTTAATCATGAAATCAGAAAATTAAGCATGTGGGATTCCCCTTTGCATGCTGTGAATATGTTTTATGACTATTGGTTAATAAATAAAATTCTGTGGGCCTATGACAGGGCAGAATAAAGCCAGACAGGAAATTTGAACAGAGATATAAAAAGTAAGTAAAATCAAAGAGACCTCATGTAGCTGCCAAAGGAGACAGATGCTGAAACTTTACCAGTAAGCCACAGCCTTGTGACAATACACAAAATAATAGAAATGGGTTAATTTAAAATGTAACAGTTTGTTAATTAAAAGTTTGAGCTAATAGGTCAAACAGTGTTAAAATTTTAATACAGTTTCTGTGTTATTATTCAGGTCTGGGAGTCCGGGAAACAAACAAGCAGTCTCTGCCTACAATGAAGACTGTCTTTGTTAAATGTAAAAAGGACAGTTTCCTATGGAAAGCAAAATGACAGATTATAGAAACAGAGAGGAATGTATAAATTTACTGTAACACTTATGCAAGTTGTGAAAATATTACTGTTTATATCTCTTAGGCATGGTGAAAACAGAGTCAGCTTTGTTTTGGATGAGTATATTGTCTTCAAGGACGACAATATGAAAATAATGAGTTAATTTGAAGGTATAGCAGAGAGAATAAATGAAGTATAGCATCGGGATGTACTTTAAAATGGATGGGGATATGAGAATTACATCAGTAATACATAAATTTAAACAGCAAGCTTAGTATTAAGTCATTCAATTCTAGAAACTTCTGCCGCTAGAACAATTGATTAAGAAAGAAGAAAAGACTGATTGGTTCCTGTCAAGTCCGAAGTACAGAGCCACTGCCTATAACAGTTCATTTTTATATTTATGAGTTCTTTCACGGACTCTTAAGTGCCCTTTACTGTTTAACTGTAATTTGCTTTATGTTGTTTTGATCATTAACAAGATAGTCTATGATTCATCTCTTTATTCCTATCTGGTCAGTTTTTTTTTTTAATTTATTTATTTATTTAAGATTTCTGTCTTTTCCCCACCGCAGCCTCCCATTTCCCTCCCCCTCCCCCAGTCAAGTCCCCCTCCCTCGTCAGCCCAAAGAGCTATCAGGGTTCCCTGCCCTGTGGGAAGTCCATGAACCACCCACCTCATCCAGGTCCAGTAAGGTGAGCATCCAAACTGCCTAGGCTCCCACAAAGCAATACGTGCATAGGATCAAAAACCCATTGCCTTTGTTCTTGAGATCTCAGTAGACCTCATTGTCTCTATGTTTTTTCCCCAAGACGGTTTTATCCCAGGCTTTTTCAAACCCAGGTCAGCTGGCCTTGGTGAGTTCCTGGTAGAAAATCCCCATTGTCTCCGTGTGTGGGTGCACCCCTCGCGTTCCTGAGTTCCTTGCTCGTGCTCACTCTCCTTCGTCTCCTGATTTGGACCTTGAGATTACTGTCCGGTGCTCCAATGTGGGTCTCTGTCTCTGTCTCCTTTCATCGCCTGATGAAGGTTGATATTCAGGAGGATGCCTTTATGTTTTTCTTTGGGTTCTCCTTCTTATTTAGCTTCTCTAAGATCACGTATTAGAGGCTCATTGGCCTTTGTTTATGTCTAGAAACCAAATATGAGTGAGTACATCCCATGTTCCTCTTTTTGGGTCTGGCTTACCTCACTCAGGATCGTGTTCTCTATTTCCATCCATTTGCCTGCAAACTTCAAGAAGTCCTTGTTTTTTATTGCTGAGTAGTACTCTAATATGTATATATTCCATACTTTCTTCATCCATTCTTCAATTGAAGGGCATCTAGGTTGTTTCCATGTTCTGGCTATTACAAACAGTGCTGCTATGCACATAGTAGAGCATATACTTTTGTTGTATGATAAGGCCTCTCTTGGGTATATTCCCAAGAGTGGTATTGCTGGATCCAGGGGTAGGTTGATCCCAAATTTCCTGAGAAACCTCCACACTGCTTTCCAAAGTGGTTGCACAAGTTTGCATTCCCACCAGCAATGGATGAGTGTACCCCTTTCTCCACACCCTCTCCAGCAAAGGCTATCATTGGTGTTTTTTATTTTCGCCATTCTGACAGGTGTAAGATGGTATCTTAAAGTTGTCTTGATTTGCATTTCCCTGATCGCTAAGGAAGTTGAGCATGACCTTAGGTGTCTTTTGGCCATTTGAACTTCTTCTGTTGAGAGATCTCTGTTCAGCTCAGTGCCCCATTTTATAAATGGGTTGATTAGCCTTTTACGGTCTAGTTTCTTGAGTTCTTTACATATTTTGGAGATCAGACCTTTGTCAGTTGCGGGGTTGGTGAAGATCTTCTCCCAGTCAGTGGGTTGCCTTTCTGTCTTAGCAACAGTGTCCTTTGCTTTACAGAAGCTTCTCAGTCTCAGTAGGTCCCATTTATTCAATGAGTCCCTTACTGTTTGTCCTGCTGGGGTTATACGTAGGAAGTGGTCTCCTGTGCCCACTTGTTGTAGAGTACTTCCCACTTTCTCCTCTATCAGGTTCAGCGTGTTCGGACTGATATTGAGGTCTTTAATCCACTTGGACTTGAGTTTTGTGCATGGTGATAGATATGGATCTATTTTCATTCTTCTACAGATTGACATCCAGTTTTGCCAGCACAATTTGTTGAAGATGCTCTCTTTTTTCCATTGTATACTTTTAGCTCCTTTATCGAAAATCAGGTGTTCATAGGTTTGTGGGTTAAAGTCAGGGTCTTCTATTCGATTCCATTGGTCGAAACTTCTCTGTTTTTATGCCAATACCAAGCTGATTTCAATACTGTAGCTCTGTAATAGAGTTTGAAGTCAGGGATGGTAATGCCTCCAGACGATCCTTTATTGTATAAGATTGTTTTGGCTATCCTGGGTTTTTTTGTTTTTCCATATAAAGTTGATTATTGTCTTCTCCAGATCTGTGAAGAATTGTGATGGTATTTTGATGGGGATTGCATTGAATCTGTAGATTGCTTTTGGTAGAATTGCCATTTTTACTATGTTGATCCTCCCAATCCAAGAGCAAGGAGATCCTTCCATTTTCTGGTGTCATCTTCAATTTCTTTCTTCAAAGACTTAAAGTTCTTGTCAAATAGATCTTTCACTTCCTTGGTTAGGGTTACCCCTAGATATTTTATGCTATTTGTGGCTATCGTGAAAGGTGATGCTTCTCTGATTTCCCTCTCTGCTTCCTTATCCTTAGTGTATAGGAAGGCCACTGACTTTTTGGAGTTGATCTTGTATCCTGCCACCTTACTAAAGGCGTTTATCAGATGTAGGAGTTCTTGGATAGAGTTTTTGGGGTCGCTTATGTATACTATCATATCATCTGCAAATAACGAAAGCTTAAGTTCTTCCTTTCCAATACGAATCCCCTTGATCCTCTTATGTTGTCTAATTGCAATTGCTAGAACTTCAAGCACTATATTGAAGAGGTATGGAGAGAGTGGACATCCTTGTCTTGTTCCTGATTTTAGTGGGATGGCTTTGAGTTTTTCTCCGTTCAATTTAATGTTAGCTGTCGGCTTGCTGTAAATAGCTTTTATTATATTTAGGTATGACCCTTGTATCCCTAATCTCTCCAAGACCTTTATCATAAAGGGTGTTGAATTTTGTCGAATGCTTTTTCAGCATCTAATGAAATGATCATATGGTTTTTTTCTTTCAGTTTATTTATATGGTGGATTACATTGATAGATTTGCGTATGTTGAACCAGCCCTGCATCTCTGGGATGAAGCCTACTTGATCATAATGGATAATTTTCCTAATGTGTTCTTGGATTCAGTTTGCCAGTATTTTATTGAGAATTTTTGTGTCGATATTCATGAGTGAAATAGGGCCTATAATTCTCTTTCTTGGTTGGGTCTTTGTGTGGTTTTGGTATCAGGGTAACTGTGGCTTCGTAAAAGGAATTTGGCAATGACTCTTCTGCTTCTATATTGTGAAATACATTAAGGAGTATAGGTATTAGCTCTTCTTGGAAGTTCTGGTAGAATTCTGCATTGAAACCATCTGGTCCTGGGCTTTTTTTTGGTAGGGAGAGTTTTGATAACAGTTTCTAGTTCTTCGCGACTAACTGGTCTATTTAGATCGTTCCACCTGGTCTTGGTTTAGCTTTGGTATGTGGTACTTATCTAAAAAACTGTCCATTTCTTTTGCATTTTCCAGTTTTGTGGCATACAGGCTTTTGTAGTAAGATCTAATGATTCTCTGAATTTCCTCTGTGTCTGTGGTTATGTCCCCCTTTTCATTGCTGATCTTATTTATTTGCGTGTTCTCTCTCTGTTGTTTAATTAGTTTGGATAGGGGTTTGTCGATCTTGTTGATTTTCTCAAAGAACCAACTTTTGTTTCATTGATTCTTTGGACTCTTTTCTGTGTTTCTATTTTGTTGATTTCTGCCCTCAGTTTGATTATTTCCAGTCTTCTACTCCTCCTGGGCGCATCTGCTTCTTTCTTTTCTAGAGCTTTCAGGTGTGCTGTTAAGTCCTCAATGTATGCTTTCTCTGTTTTCTTTAAGTGGGCACTTAGTGCTATGAACTTTCCTCTTAGCACTGCTTTCAATGTGTCCCATAGGTTTGAGTATGTTGTCTCTTTATTTTCATTAAATTCAAGGAAGACTTTAATTTCTTTCTTAATTTCTTCCTTGACCCATGTGTGGTTCAGTAGTTGACTGTTCAGTTTCCATGAGTTTGTCGGCTTTCTGGGGGTAGCATTGTTATTGCCTTCTACCTTCAGTCCGTGGTGATCTGATAAGACACAGGTGGACACTGATATTTTTTTGTATCTGTGGAGGTTTCCTTTGTTTCCGAGTATGTGGTCAATTTTTGAGAAGGTTCCATGAGCTGCAGAGAAGAAGGTATATTCTTTCCTTTTTGGGTGGAATGTTCTATAGATGTCTGTTAAGTCCATTTGCTTCATTACCTCCAATAATTCTCTTAATTCTCTATTAGGTTTCTGTCTGACTGACCTGTCCAATGGAGAAAGAGGTGTATTGAAGTCTCCTATTACTAGTGTGTGTGGTTTGATGTCTGCCTTGAGTTCTAGTAATATTTCTTTTACATAGGTGGGTGCTTTTATGTTAGGAGCGTAGATATTCAGAATTGAGACTTCATCCTGATGAATTGTTCCTGTTATGAGTATAAAGTGTCCATCTCGTTCTCTTCTGATTGACTTTAGTTTGAAGTCAGTTTTGTTAGAAATTAGTATGGCCACACCTGCTTTTTTCTTAGGACCATTTGCTTGAAACACCTTTTCCCAACCCTTTACTCTGAGTAGATGCCTGTCTTTGTGGTTGAGATGTGTTTCTTGCAAACAGCAGAATGTTGGGTCCTGTTTACGTATCCAATCCCTTAGCCTGTGCCTTTTTATGGGTGAATTGAGGCCATTAATATTAAGTGATACTAATGACCAGTGGTTGTTTACTCCGGTTATTATTATTGGTTTTGGTAGTAGCGTTTGTGTGTCTCCCTTCTTTGAGGTGTACAGGTGAAGGTTCGCTAGACGCCTGAGTTATTGTAGGCAGTGTTGGCAATGCTAGATTCCTTAAGTTGTGATTTTCCTTCTATTATTTTCTGTAGGGCTGGGTTTGTGGCTACATATTGTTTAAATTTGTTCTTATCTTGGAAAGTCTTGTTTTCTCCATTGATAGTGAACAATACCTTGGCTGGGTATAGTAGTTTGGGTTTGCATCCATGATCCCTTAGTTTTTGCAGAACCTCTATCCAGGACCTTCTGGCTTTCATAGTTTCCATAGAGAAGTCAGGTGTAAGTCTGATTGGTTTACCTTTATAAGTTACTTGCCCCTTTTCCTTTGCAGCTCTTAATATTCTTTCTTTAACCTGTATATTTTGTGTTTTGATTATTATATGGCGAGGGGATGTTTTTCTTTGATCCAGTCTGTTTGGTGTTCTGTATGCTTCTTGGATATTCAAAGGAATATCTTTCTTTATGTTGGGAAAGTTTTCTTCCATAATTTTGTTAAAAATATTTTCTGGGCCTTTGAGCTGTGATTCTTCTCCTTCTTCTATCCCTATTATTCTTATGTTAGGTCTTTTTATTGTGTCCCATATTTCCTGAGTGTTTTGTGATGAGTATTTGTTGGCTTTGCTGATTTCTTTGATCAGTGCATTTATTTTCTCTATGTTGTCCTCAGAATCTGAGATTCTTTCTTCTATCTCTTGTATTCTATTGATTATGCTTGTTCCTGTAGACTCTGTTCGTTGACTTAGATTTTCCATATCCAGCTGGTCCTCAGTCTGTGATTTCTTCCTTGCTTCCATTTCAGTTTTCAATTCTTGAACTGTTTTCCCCAGGGTCTCATGTACGTATTTACTCATTTCTTCAACCTTTTTACTCACTTCTTCAAACTTTTTTGTCATACTTCTCCTCTATTTCTATAAAGGTGTTTTTTACATGTTGTTTAAGGGACTCTATTGCTTTCATAAAGTCAATTTTTTCCACTTCTTCTGTGTTAGGGTGTTCAAGTCCTTTCGTTGTGAGATCATTGGGTTCTGGTGTTTTCATGTTGCTTTTCAGATTATTGGGTGAATTCTTGCCTTGGCGCCTGCCCATCTCGTCCTATCGATGCTGTCTAATGTGTCTTTTAATGCAGGAACGGGTTTTCCTGCTGGCCAGGGGCCCTGCTTCCAAAATGCCTTCTCCCCGTTTCTTGAGTCCTGCCACTGGCCAAGATCTCTTTTACTGTTCTGAAGGGTCTTCAGGACCAGGACCAGGCTCCTGGTTTGCCAGGGAGCTCGCCAAGAAAAGGCCTACCCCTCTGCAGGCCAGCCACCAAAACAGAGGACCTCGCGGTGCTCTCTGCTCTGAGCTCCCTATCCAGTGCCCAAACAGGTTAAATTTGGTGGTCCCGCGCCCAGCGGAAGGGGGAGCGAAGGAGGTCCCTGGGCGCAATCCGGGATATGCCAGGGAGAGAGAGTCTCAGCAAGGAGGAGCAGCCCCAGCAGAGGGTAGAAGCCCTCGCAGGCTAACCTGGGGGTCAAGGTGATCGGGGAGTGCCCCGCTCCGTTTCCTGTGTCCAGCCCCGGGGCAAGAACACTCTCCCAATACAAGGTGGTCTTCAGGGATACTACTAGGCTCACCGTTCGCCGCCCCGTGATCCTCCTCTGCTTGCTGGTGTCCTTAGGTCTCCCGCGCGTCTGGCCGCGCCGGGGTTGTTCCGCCGCGTCTGCCCAG
>CAWTZC010002014.1:0-35977 GCA_963919715.1 Microtus obscurus | reverse complement strand
TTTTTTTAATTTTTAAATTAATTTATTATGTTTTCCATTATTTAAAACAATTTTCAAATTCAAATACACTTTGATCATATTCTTCCTCTCCCTCAAGTCCCTTCAGATCTTTTCCCCATCCCTACCCACCCAACTTTAAGTTCTTTCTTTAACAAGAAGCAAAAATCCTGTACAACAATAAAATCTTCCAAAACTTAGAAACAAGAAAGTCATACCAAGAAAAGAAAGAAAAAGATTGAAAACAAACAAAAAGCCCAACTTGTAACCAAATAAAGCACAGACAAAATCCTGTGGAGTCCAACTATATGTTGTTGGTCAATTACTCCTGAACATGAGGCTTGCCCAAAATTAGTTGACATGCTCAGTGTCACTCATCGTAGAAAACTGATTGTCTCTCCCCTAACTGGTATAAGTGATAGTTCAGTTGTTAACCTTTTTTTTTTCTTTTCTTTTTTTTTTTTTTGTCAAAACCTCCGTTTATTGGGGACAGGGTAACGACTTATATACCCCCTGAATGAGGGCTTGGGGAGTAGGGCACAGGAGCATGGAATCTGGCGCGTGGTCCCAGTCACGTAACCTACATCCGGTCAGGTAGGCCAAGAAGTCAGGAGTTGCCACATCTAGTTCCCCTGGATAGCTGGAATTTAAGGCAGTTCCTCGCTATCAGATTAGGTTCGTTAGCAATGCGAATAGCTAATTGGGTGTGGGGCAGGTTTTGCCAATAGGACTATTCTTAACATAATTGTGGGTTTGGGGTTCCCTGCAGGCTCCCCAAGGTGATGGTTTCTGTAACAATCTTTAGGGGGGGAAGTGGCTCCCAACATATTTCTCCTTTCTTATATAAAGGCAAGTAGTTATAGGTGGAGGGCACCAAGACAGAGTCAACCATGGTGTCAGATCTAAAGGAGAGGGTACTGGGACAAGGAGAGACCCTCCTCTCGGACTGGTGAAGCAATTTACCTCTCCCCTGGGAACAGAGGGGTGCCTTATGAGTAGCATTAGTTTCTTGGAGCTTCTCAAATAAAAGGTATCTAGTAGGATTAAAGTAAGCAGATCACAGGGCACCCTGTCTTAGGCTATGTGGAGAGCGCCCTCGTACCTAAAAACCATGCCATGTTGAGCCGGCCTGTACGGCCTCTGTATGATTTGAAATTTAGGTGAGGATCCACACTAACTCCCGTCATTGGGCCCCTGTATCTATCATTAATGAAAAATCTGTGAGGTGCTCCTTAATCAAAAGATATGATATAATTTTGGCACCAATAACTCCATCTCCAGACAAGAAGAAAGGGGGCACCTTCCAAACCCAGTATTCACCTTTTAGTCTGGCCCATGGTATGTCCCTCCTTCCTAAATGCCTACTCCACAAAAAAAGTTACGTGTGCTTGCCTGTCATCAATTAGGGAGGTGAAAAAGGGATCAAAATCTAAAATTCTTAACATATGCATTAAACCCAAACACTTTACAGCATGTGTCAAACCTTTCCCAACATCTATAAGCAGTTACAAATATCTTTAGATCAATTTCAGTAAGAGTACAATGACATACATTGTTGTCAAATACCACCATTTCCAGACTCTGAGCAACAGTCACAGGAACCCCAATCTTTCCCCTTCTTAAGTGAAGAGGTTAGTATTTTAATTAAAATGAGTTCTGTGTCCCAAAGATTAAAACAGTCTGATGTCCAGTCTGCATCTCAGCTCCAAAGCAGACCAGAGTTCAAGCTGCAGAAGCAGTTTAGCACTTGTGCTTCAGGGCCGGTGGGATTCCTGGGTGAGGTGAGCTGGATTCAGCTATCTGAAGCACATCCTGGCATTATTTCAGCCGGGTCTCCCTGGACTCAGGAGGCAGAATTGACACCCTGTAGAGTGGAGCAGCAGGTTCTGTTATCAGGGACTCCTCTCCTTGGGGGCAGGAAAAGCCAGACTAAGGACCTCTCTGCAATCGCCTCAGGAACTCCTCTGTGTCCGCAGCGCAGCTCGACATCAGGCCCAGCTTTTATTTTCTTTCTGTGAAAAAAAGCATAAACATAACCTCGACCCCAAATATATATAGGTCAGGTTTTTTCATAATGCATTGCAAGGACTTTTCCACCTTGCCCTAGCAAAGGTCAGCTTTGGTGTTATCATGTCAGATCCGTTTGCATCTGGATCTACTTGCAAGTTTCATAAGTTGCTTACAAGGAGCCTTATTATGCTCCATAATATTTTTTTTATTATTATTAGCCATATATGCAGTTCCTCCATTGGAAGAGCCATTTGTAAAATTTAGCATAAAATCCTTTAAGGGATTTTTTTTGCTATAACATTAGCAAAATACAGTTGTGTGAATTGTAGCAATAATCATCTGGGGATCAAGCCATTTTTTAGCTTTTATCCTGCCCTTTTGTACCAGACAGGCTACTGGTTTAAATTAAGAGTTTAATATCTTAATTGGCAAAACTTGAGAAGATTTTGCCATAAACAGCATTTTTTCATAAAAATGTTGTAGAATAAGTTTTATATTTAATATGCACACTTGCCATAGCTGCATTATAATTAATATGCTGTATTTGTTGATTATTGTATACTTTACCTGTTGATTTATATTTTACCTGTTTGAGTACCTGTTAGGCAGCTTTAAGCTCTCTCTATTGGAAACTGTTTTTTTTTTTATTTTATTTTATTTTTCTATTCTAAGATGGCTCCCTTAATTAAGATGTGTGCTTCTCTGCTCCCCTGACCAACCTTCCTTTATCCCAAACATCCCTTTTCCCCAGGTTCCCCCCATCCTCCCCTTCTCACATTTCTTTCCCCTTCTCCCCTCACCCCCCCTCCCACCACACCCCCAAGATCCCAAATTTTTGCCCGGCAATCTGGTCTACTTCCCATAACCAGGAGGATAGCTATATGTTTTTCTTTCGGTTCACCTTCTTATTTAGTTTCTTTAGGATATCAAATTATAGACTCACTGACCTTTATTTATCTCTAGAAACCAATTATGAGTGAGTACATCCCATGTTCATCCTTTTGGGTCTGGGTTACCTCACTCAGGATAGTGTTTTCTATTTCCATCGATTTGCATGCAAAATTCGCGAAGTCATTGTTTTTTACCGCTGAGTAGTATTCTAATGTATATATATTCCATACTTTCTTCATCCATTCTTCCATTGAAGGACATCTAGGTTGTTTCCAGGTTCCGGCTATTACAAATAATGCTGCTATGAACATAGTTGAACAAATATCCTTGTCATATGATCGGGCATCTCGTGGGTATATTCCCAAGAGTGGCATTGCTGGGTCCATGGGTAGGTTGATCCCAAATTTCCTGAGAAACCGCCACACTGCTTTCCAAAGTGGTTGCACAAGTTTGCATTCCCACCAGCAATGGATGAGGGTACCCCTTTCTCCACAGCCTCTCCAGCAAAGGCTATCATTAGTGTTTTTGATTTTAGCCATTCTGACAGGTGTAAGGTGATATCTCAATGTTGTTTTGATTTGCATTTCCCTGATCGCTAAGGAGGCTGAGCATGACCTTAAGTGCCTTTTGGCCATTTGAACTTCTTCTGTTGAGAATTCTCTCTTCAGATCAGTACCCCATTTTTTAATTGGGTTAATTAGCATTTTAAAGTCTAGTTTCTTGAGTTCTTTATATATTTTGGAGATCAGACCTTTGTCTGTTGCGGGGTTGGTGAAGATCTTCTCCCAGTCAGTGGGTTCCCTTTTTGTCTTAGTGACAGTGTCTTTTGCTTTACAGAAGCTTCTCAGTTTCAGTAGGTCCCATTTATTCAATGTTGCCCTTAATGACTGTGCTGCTGGGGTTATACCTAGGAAGCGATCGCCTGTGCCCATCTGTTGTAGGGTACTTCCCACTTTCTCTTCTATCAGGTTCAGTGTGTTCAGATTGATATTGAGGTCTTTGATCCATTTGGACTTGAGTTTTGTGCATGGTGATAGATATGGGTCAATTTTCTTTCTTCTACAGGTTGACATCCAGTTGTGCCAGCACCATTTGTTGAAGATGCTTTCTTTCTTCCATTGTATACTTTTAGCACCTTTATCGAAAATGAGGTGTTCATAGGTTTGTGGGTTAAGATCCGGGTCTTCTACACGATTCCATTGGTCGACTTCTCTATTTTTATGCCAATACCACACTGTTTTCATTACTGTAGCTCTATAGTAGAGTTTAAAGTCAGGGATGGTAATGCCTCCAGAAGTACCTTTATTGTACAAGATTGTTTTGGCTATCCTGGGTTTTTTGTTATTCCATATAAATTTGATTATTGTCCTTTCAAGATCAGTGAAGAATTTTAATGGGATCTTGATGGGGATTGCATTGAATCTATAAATTGCCTTTGGTAGGATTGCCATTTTTACTATGTTGATCCTCCCAATCCAAGAGCAAGGGAGATCCTTCCATTTTCTGGTATCCTCTTCAATTTCTTTCTTCAAAGACTTAAAGTTCTTGTCAAATAGATCCTTCACTTCTTTGGTTAGAGTTACCCCGAGATATTTTATGCTGTTTGTGGCTATCGTGAAAGGTGATGCTTCTCTGATTTCCCTCTCTGCTTCCATATCCTTTGTGTATAGGAGGGCGACTGATTTTTTGGAGTTGATCTTGTATCCGGCCACATTACTAAAGGTGTTTATCAGCTGTAGGAGTTCTTTGGTGGAGTTTTTGGGGTCGCTTATGTATACTATCATATCATCTGCAAATAACGAAAGTTTAACTTCTTCCTTTCCAATTCGAATCCCCTTGATCCCCTTATGTTGTCTTATTGCTATTGCTAAAACTTCAAGCACTATATTGAAGAGGTATGGAGAGAGTGGACAGCCTTGTCGTGTTCCTGATTTAAGTGGGATGGCTTTGAGTTTCTCTCCGTTTAATTTGATGTTAGCTGTCGGTTTGCTGTAAATAGCTTTTATTATATTTAAGTATGACCCTTGTATCCCTAATCTCTCCAAGACTTTTATCATAAAGGGATGTTGAATTTTGTCAAAAGCTTTTTCAGCATCTAATGAAATGATCATATGGTTTTTTTCTTTCAGTTTATTTATATGATGGATTACATTGATAGATTTTCGTATGTTGAACCAGCCTTGCATCTCTGGTATGAAGCCTACTTGATCATAATGGATAATGTTTCTAATGTATTCTTGGATACGGTTCGCCAGTATTTTGTTGAGGATTTTTGCGTCGATGTTCATGAGTGAGATTGGCCTGTAATTCTCTTTCTTGGTTGAGTCTTTGTGTGGTTTTGGTATCAGAGTGATGGTAGCTTCATAAAAGGAATTTGGCAATGACTCTTCTGTTTCTATATTGTGAAATACCTTAAGGAGTATAGGTATTAGGTCTTCTTGGAAATTCTGGTAGAATTCCGCATTGGAAACCGTCTGGTCCTGGGCTTTTTTTGGTAGGGAGGTTTTTGATAACAGCTTCTAATTCTTCGCGACTGACAGGTCTATTTAGATTGCTCACCTGGTCCTGATTTAACTTTGGTATATGGTATTTATCTAAAAAAGTGTCCATTTCTTTTACATTTTCCAGTTTTGTGGCATACAGGCTTTTGTAGTAAGATCTAATGATTCTCTGAATTTCCTCTATGTCTGTGGTTATGTCCCCCCTTTTCATTTCTGATCTTATTAATTTGCAGATTCTCTCTCTGCCGTTTGATTAGTTTGGATAGGGGTTTATCAATTTTGTTGATTTTCTCCAGGAACCAGCTTTTTGTTTCATTGATTCTTTGGATTGTTTTCTGTGTTTCTATTTTGTTGATTTCAGCCCTCAGTTTGACTATTTCCAGTCTTCTACTCCTCCTAGGTGAGTCTGCTTCTTTTTTTCTAGAGCTTTCAGGTGGGCTGTTAAGTCTCCAATGTATGCTTTCTCTGTTTTCTTTAAGTGGGCACTAAGGGCTATGAACTTTCCCCTTAGGACTGCTTTCAAAGTGTCCCATAAGTTTGAGTATGTTGATTCTTTATTTTCATTGAATTCAAGGAAGACTTTAATTTCTTTCTTTATTTCTTCTTTAATCCAGGTGTGGGTCAATAGTTGACTATTCAGTTTCCATGAGTTTGCAGGCTTTCTGGGGGTAGCATTGTTGTTGAATTCTAACTTTAGTCCATGGTGATCTGATAAGACACAGGTGGTTGTGGATATTTTTTTGTAACTGTGGAAGTTTGCTTTGTTACCGAGGATGTGGTCAATTTTCGAGAAGGTTCCATGAGCTGCAGAGAAGAAGGTATATTCTTTCCTATTTCGGGTGGAATGTTCTATAGATGTCTGTTAAGTCCATTTGATTCAATACCTCCATTAATTCTCTTATTTCTCTGTTAGGTTTCTGTCTGATTGACCTGTCCATTGGTGAAAGAGGCGTGTTGAGATCTCCCACTATTAGTGTGTGCGGTTTGATGGCGTCTTTGAGTTTTAGTAATGTTTCTTTTACATATGTGGGTGCTTTTATATTAGGGGCATAGATATTCCAGGATTGAGACCTCATCCTGATCAATTGTTCCTGTTATGAGTATAAAATATCCCTCTCCATCTCTTCTGATTGATTTAAGTTTGAAGTCAACTTTGTTAGAAATTAGTATGGCCACACCAGCTTGTTTCTTAGGTCCATTTGCTTGATAAACCTTTTCCCATCCCTTTACTCTAAGTAGGTGCCTATCTTTGTGGTTGAGGTGTGTTTCTTGTAAACAGCAGAATGTTGGATCCTGTTTGCGTATCCAATCTCTTAGCCTGTGTCTTTTTATAGGTGAGTTGAGTCCATTGACATTAAGGGATATTAATGACCAGTGGTTGCTAACTCTGGTCACTTTTTTAGTCATAGGGTTTGTGTGTTTGCTTTCTTTTAGTTGCGCTGGTAAAGGGTGTCTAGAAGTTTGAGTTATTGTGGTCATTGTTGGTCTCCTTGGTTTGTGATTTTCCTTCTATTACTTTCTGTAAGGCTGGATTTGTGGCTACGTATTGTTTAAATTTGTTTTTATCCTGGAAAATTTTGTTTTCTCCATTTATAGTGAACGAAAGCTTGGCTGGGTATAGTAGTCTGGGCTTGCATCCATGTTCTCTTAGCTTCTGCAGTACATCTATCCAGGACCTTCTGGCTTTCATGGTTTCCATAGAGTAGTCAAGAGTAAGTCTGATAGGTTTACCTTTATAAGTAACTTGACCTTTTTCCTTTGCAGCTCTTAATATTCTTTCTTTATTCTGGATGTTTTGTGTTCTGATTATTATGTGGCGAGGAGATGTTTTTTTCTGGTCCAGTCTATTCGGTGTTCTGTATGCTTCTTGAACCTTCAAAGGAATATCTTTCTTTAGGCTGGGAAAGTTTTCTTCTATAATTTTATTAAATATATTTTCTGAACCATTGAGCTGTACTTCTTCTCCTTCTTGTATCCCAATTATTCTTAGGTTTGGTCTTTTTATTGTGTCCCATATTTCCTGAATGTTTTGTGATGAGAATTTGTTGGTTTTGCTGTTTTCTTTGATCAGTGTGTTAATTTTCTCTATGGTATCTTCAGTGTCTGACATTCTTTCTTCTAACTCTTGTAATCTGTTGGTAGTACTTGTCTCTGTAGTTCCTGTTCGTTTACCCAGATTTTCCATCTCCAACCTTCCCTCGGTTTGTGTTTTCTTCATTACTTCCATTTCATTCTTCAGGTCTTGAACCATTTCCCTTACCTGTTTGATTGCATTTTCTTGTTTCTCTTGGTTTTCTTGGGTATCTTTGAGCGATTTATTCATTTCCTCTACCTTTTTGTTTGTAATCTCTAATTGTTTATGGCAGTTTTTCACCTCCTGTTTAAGGTCTTCTATTATTTTCAAAAAGTTCACTTTTGGGTCGATTTCTTCTACTTCTTCTGGAATAGGGTGTACAATTCTTCTTATTTCGGGATCCCTGGGTTCTGGTGATGTCATGTTGCCTTTCAGGTTGTTGGAGGAATTCTTGCATTGGCGCCTTCCCATCTCCTCTTTCAAATGAAGCCAAGAGAGGCCTGGTGTCTTGGTCCAGTTTTTGCTGTGACTGAGCCTCTGGGTGTATCTCTTCAGTGTGGAAGCAAGGTCCGTCCTGCTGAGCTTGATCTGCCCAGTGATGTCTCTCCTGGCACCTGGATCTGATCTCCCTGCTGCTTGGGTGTCTCGCGAACAAAGGGCAGGCAGGCCACCCAGACAAAGGAGCTACTACCCTCCTGGCTGCCCTCCCAATTCGGACCCTGTCCCAGCGCCCAAACAGGCTGAGCTGGGAGCTGTTGTGTGGTTCAAAGAGGGGAGGGGGGTCAGAGGTAGTGCGGAGGGCCTTGGATGCAAGTTGGGTGGGACAGTAATGGAGAAGAGGTATCAAGGAGTACAGCCCCCGCAGACTGACCAGGGAGTGCAGGAGGGGTGGGGAACATCTGAGCTCCCTGTCCCGGGCTGCCGCCGCGGCCAGAAACTCACTCACCCCAGCGATGGCCCTCCTGGCACCCGGATCCTATCTCCCCGCTGCCTGGGCGTCCCGCGAACAAAGGGCTGGGCCCGCTTGATGCAGGCCGGCCACCTAGACAAAGGAGCCACCACCCTCCCGAATGCCCTCCCAATTCGGACCCTGTCCCAGCGCCCAAACAGGCTGAGCTGGGAGCTGTTGTGTGGTTCAAAGAGGGGAGGGGGTCAGAGGTAGTGCGGAGGGCCTTGGATGCAAGTTGGGTGGGACAGTAATGGAGAAGAGGTATCAAGGAGTACAGCCCCCACAGACTGACCAGGGAGTGCAGGAGGGGTGGGGAACGTCTGAGCTCCCTGTCCCGGGCTGCTGCCGCGGCCAGAAACTCACTCACCCCAGCGATGGCCCTCCTGGCACCCGGATCCGATCTCCCCGCTGCCTGGGCGTCCCGCGAACAAAGGGCTGGGCCCGCTTGGTGCAGGCCGGCCACCTAGACAAAGGAGCCACCACCCTCCCGAATGCCCTCCCAATTCGGACCCTGTCCCAGCGCCCAAACAGGCTGAGCTGGGAGCTGTTGTGTGGTTCAAAGAGGGGAGGGGGGTCAGAGGTAGTGCGGAGGGCCTTGGATGCAAGTTGGGTGGGACAGTAATGGAGAAGAGGTATCAAGGAGTACAGCCCCCTCGCAGACTGACCAGGGAGTGCAGGAGGGGTGGGGAACGTCTGAGCTCCCTGTCCCGGGCTGCCGCCGCGGCCAGAAACTCACTCACCCCAGCGATGGCCCTCCTGGCACCCGGATCCGATCTCCCCGCTGCCTGGGCGTCCCGCGAACAAAGGGCTGGGCCCGCTTGATGCAGGCCGGCCACCTAGACAAAGGAGCCACCACCCTCCCGAATCTGTGTATTCATTCTTAATCATTAAACTTTGACATTGTCTAAAGACTTGAACATGTTTGTTGATGTTCCTCACATAGCATGCTAATGGCATTCTGTAATACATAAGCCATCGAATTTCGGTAGCATAACAAAAATATGTTTGTTTCCTTCTTTATCTGGATTACAAAACTTGAATATATTTTGATCAGTAGCAGCAGAGTTCCTATTCCACAAAAGAATTTAGATTTTATAGTAAGAAAGTCGGTTTCATGTATCTTTACAATTGATGATTGTCATACAGCTCTTGGAAGGAATACATCAAAAATTTACATATATAATTGACATCTGATGTGCCAAGATTGTTACAGTCCCTTTTTTCATTATTCATATAATGTATGTACATTGCAACTTATTCAAATCCATGCAATAAGAACTTGACAAAAATATAACACATTGTTAATCAGAAGACAAGGGTCTGCTTAGAGCTCTGCCATAAATTGGCTTAATATTTCTAGACACTTATTTTCTCACCTTAATCAAGGATGTGGATGGCATTAAAATATACTGATGCCAGGTTTAATTTATCATAAAAAAATTTCTCTGAAGTGTAAGTACCCCAGGTGGTGGTGGCACATGCCTTTAAATCTAGCACTCAGGAGGCAGAGGTAGGTGGATCTTTGTTAGGCCAGCCTGATCTACAAGAACTAATTCCATGATAGGGCCCAAAAGCTACAGAGAAACCCTGTCTCAAAAAAACTATATATATACACACTTGCATAGCAATTTACATATTCAACATGGGTTGACTAAGCCAATAGCCTGAAACTAACATCTGTGATTGTACTAAATGCATGCTTTTAATGTTATAACTTCAAAGTGTTGTGTAAGAAAATATCATGTATTTGCTTTATATTAATCCACTCAATGAGACGTTATTGGAGACATATACCCACCAATGTATTTTATTAATGGTTAGAAAACAAAGGAGAGTAAAAAGAAATTCTTATTTTTTGCTTTGCCATCTTGACATAACTAACAAGTCATTTACCATGTATATATTTGTTCAAACATCTGGGATTTTAGTATTTGGAATTCTGTACTTCAAGAATATTTTTTTATTCAGAAATTCAGGAAGGGAAAACATAGATTGATAAGGTTCTTTACAATTTTGATAGATTTTGGATATTGTGAATGTTGCTTGGATAGAAAAGAAATCGTTCATTTCTAAGTAGAATGGGACACAGAGAAAATGTTTCTTTACCATTAGTTGGTTTTCTTTGCTGCTCATATATCACAGACTATACCATGACATGAGAAAATTGATTCCCTGGGAATACGTATTAAGGATGAAAACAATTTTTTTAACTTTACCCATTATTCTTTTTCTGTCCTGACATTTGGACTAACTATGTCAGCTATTTTTCTAGTGATAAGACAAAGGGAAGCTGTAAAACTAAGGGCTTTTAAGATCGTTCCTACTTGACTGAAAGAATGACAATGGAAAGCAAAGGTTTTAAACCTTTCAGTTTTCTCTAAAATGTAAGATTTACCAATAATTTCTGTTTGCATTTATATTAATTTCATCAAATTATTTCATTATTAATATAAGAGAAGATATGCATATAATTTATGCTAAACATATGTTGTTAATAGCTTATACAATGCTTAAATCACAATCCTTGTGCTTAGTCTGGTTTACTCTTGCTATGAATTTACATACTAGAAAGATTGAGATCCCATATATTGCGCAAGTCTTACTGTTTGTGCATTGCCACTGAAATTTTGGAAAATGGCATTTGAAATGTTTCTGTCTTCTTCTTGTTCTTTTTTTTTTTTTACATTTGGTCTCCCTTCTATTTCCTCCATCCAAGCTTCTCATATTCCCCTCCCTGCTCTTGTTCCAATCTATGGCCTCTTCTTCCATTAATTGTTATTTCATGCATATATCTATATGCATGCACATGTTTGTCATCACATTAACACCATTTATGTGATCATACCTCAGAATACTCTTCTCACTTTTAAAACAGGATCAGTGCTAGATTATGACTGGTGATTTTGCAGATCCTACAAGTTTACAGTATGCTTGGCAAGAAAATAATAGACAATAACTTTAAAATATCTTTTGTCATTAATAAGTATATTTTACCTCTTCTGCCAAGTTACTTTTGAAGGTATGTTATAATTTAGAATAAGTTTTCCAACTTGTATCTATCACAAACATCAGGTGGCTATTGAATATCTTAAACAATCCAATGGACTAGACAAAATTTAGAAAGTAGAAAAGGTAGTATGAAAAACTGCCACTAAGATATCAAAATTGAAGATAAATAAGACCACTAAAAATAACTTAAAGAATAAAAGGAAGATTGGTCAAATGTAGATTAACACGTATTTCAATAATAACCGTGACAACAAAAATTAGATAGGATCATCTTAAATTTACTTGATTGAATCATGACTTGGCCAACTCACCTTTGAATTTACAAAACTTATGTCTTTGTATCTCACATAGGATATAACCTCAGTGGAAATTTACACCTTTGAAAAATACATTTTTACTTTTCATTGCTTGCATCAATTAAAATTGATTTATTTTATATTTTCCAAATTATTTTCATGTTTCTTCCCCAATGTTCTCATCTAGATTATAAGCACATGGAAGGCAAGTGAAGGCTCAAAGGGTAATAGGATATGAAAAAGACATTTTAAAGCAAGATAAAGTAAAAGACTAAAATTCATTTTAGGGCTTGATAAGCTCTCTCTAATCAGAATAAGAATAAGGTCACACTTATTCTTAAATTTATTAGAAAAGTAAAGCTAAACACAGTCTATACAAACAGCGGTTACATGCCTGTCTGTAATCCAAACACTCAGGAGGCTGTGATAGGAGTGTTAACATGAAACTAAAGTCAGTCTATGAAACATAGTGAGGTTCTGTTTCAAAATTTTAATTAATTAGTTAAATAATTAAACAATAAATATAACTTAGTTTTAGGCATTTTTAAAGAAATGTTTGACAAGTTGTGTAGAAACTGTTTCTAATGTGAGTAAATTAATCCTGTAATGAAAAGATCAGTATTAATTCAGCAACAAAATTGTGATTTTGTTTCTCCATTAAAGCATTGTCTCATGTACCAATATTCTATTGGTCTGTATATTTATTATTATTAATAGTATTGTGTTTTTCTCTGTTTGCTTTAGTACATAGGCGACAAAAGAAAATTTATCTTAATAATCTTCTAATAGGTAAATTTAAAATGGGTATAAGATTTTTCTGTGATTCAAGAAACCATACTGTCAAATAATATGCAATAAAATGTTATAATACGATAGATAGTAATTATACAGATGTATTTAATGTCCTAAAATAAATATATATGAGAAGGAAGAATAAGCATAAACCAGAGAAGTTGAAAGGTAGTGATATTTTTACCTTTTTTTATCTAATTTTAGATGCTTTCTCCAAAAGTTAAATTTTAATGATGTCTTCCCTCCATAATCCTTTCTCACTTCTTTCACTATTTTTGGACGCAAAGTTCATTTATCATGTCAGAGTTTCAAAAAATCATGTACATTTCACTACATCAGGTTTGCACTTTAGGATGAGTCTCATTAAGAATCCTGCTCCCATAATTATAACTTCTAGACTGTGATTCAATGAGCTGACATAATCACCTTTCCCGTATATACTGGGAATCTGATATCATTTGCTTAATCAAACTTCTAAAAAATACAACACAGAAGTGAAACTTCAAAGTCATTATAATCTCACCACCGTGTAGAACATATTACACTTTTCCTTATATTTAAACTCTGAGTTCAGATTAAGTAATTAAAATTTCCATATTTCTGTATTTCAGAGTAGTCTTCACTTCCCTTTCTTCTCTAATATTTAAAATTGAATTCAGTTAAAAATTTTAAACCTTCTAACTTAACTGTGTAGATTACGGTTACCATATATTCAGACAATTTTAGATTACTTATTGAACATTTAGACTGAGTTGAAGTTTCTAAATATTTGGAAATATAATATTAGGCTCTTATTTATTTTCATTTGAACCTTAGGCCCAAAACAAACAGACATGGTAATATTCAGACTTTATAAATTCTTTTTGATGTATTTCAGTGTGAGAAATTGGGAAATTCTCAAGATTTATCCCAGGAACTGAAAGAGTGTAAGTTCCACCATATTATCCTGTGTCACAGAAACCACAGGTACACCTGTGACACAAAACGGGAGATTATGGTATTCATATAATTATTATTCATTCAGAGACATAAAATCTTTACAGATAATGCTTGAAAAGATAGAATAATAGTGGTAGAAAAAAACGGAATTAAAGCATGAAGTCTTGCAAATTATAGGACTTTGTTAAAGTAACTGTGTAATTTTTATTTTACTTTTAATAATAAAGTTATTTTGAATAGGCTAAACACTTGTTATTTCTGCTTTTATATAAAGAATATTACATCTTTCAAAAAACTTAGCTTCCTGACTTTTAGCAGGAATGATGTATTCAAGAAACCTTGAAAATAGAGGATACTGTGAAGGCTTGAATGCAGACTTATAGCATTAAGTAACATGGTTTTATGTAATTTTTATGTAGGTTTTAAATTTGACTGAAAGCTATCAGTAAGCAATGAAATGCTGTGTTCCCTACCTCAATGGAAAGTTCAAGACTGCTGTAACAGCTATACTATAAATTGGATACCATTAAAAGCATACATTTACTTATTTTTATTTTATTGGATATAGTTCTTTTTCTCATAATACATCCTCATTTAAGCTTTCCCTGTCCCAGCCTCTCTTAATTTCTTTCTACCCAATAGCCTGAATTAATCCTTGCCTTGTGTTTTTCTTTGGAAAACCAACAGGTCTCTAGACGATAATAATAAAGTAAAACAGGACAAAGTAAAATGAATAACAATCCTGGCATGTTGCTGCACACCTTTAATTCCAGAACTCTAGAGGCAGAGGCAGTAATATATCTGTGAGTTTGAGGCCAGCCTTTTCTATAAAACAAGTTCCGGAACAACCAGAGATATTAAACAGAAGAAAACCTATCCTGTCTTACTAAAACAACCAACCAGCCAAACAAAGAAAGAAAATATAAAGAGAAGTACATATATTCATAGAGACATAAACATTGGAACACAGAGGAATAACACAAAAATACAAAACCAATAGCCATAGTATAGATACAAGGGATCAGTAAGTAAGTAAACAAGCACACAAGCAAGTAAGTACGTAACAACTAAGTAAATAAGTAAGTAAGTAAGTAGATAGGTAGGTAGTGAGCTAGCTAGGTAGGTGGGTGGGTTAGTAGATAGATAGATAATAGATAGATAGATAGATAGATAGATAGATAGATAGATAGATAGATAGATTTTTGCCCTGAGATAACATTGTAAAACAAAGGACCTCCAAAGATTACATTGAGCTCATTTTGTGTTGGCCATCTAATTCTGGACATGGGTCCTATCCTTAAAAATGATTTGTTTCCTTAGTGAGACTCATTGGAGAAGACTAATTTTTCATCCACTAGTGATTATCTATTGACTATAATGTCTAGGTTAGAGATAGGGAAGAGTGTCCACTTCTTTCATATATAAGAGTCCATTTGCTTCAGACCCATAAAGGTCCTAGATTTGCTACAGCAGTGTCTATGATTTTATATATATGGTACCCTTTTGGGTCCAGAAGACCTTGAATCTTTAGTGTCCCTCATCTCCTCTTTCTCTTCTACTATTTTTATTCCACTTCGACAGAGTTTCTTGAGACCTGAAGGGAGGGAGTTGATGGACCCATTCTATTTAAGACTGATTGTTCCAAGACTTGTCACACTTTACACATTGCTACTATGTGGGTTTCTGTGATGTCCTCTGTTGCAGTGTGTGTATCCACATGTGTGTGAATGTGGGAGTATCATATATCCTACTCAGGATGGACGTAGGCTAGAATCTTCCCAGTAAGCGCACCTTGGGGTGCTTACAAACCTGATTTGAAATGGGCTAGTCCAGGTGCGAGAGTTAGCCAAGAAGAGACTAGAAATAATGGGCCAAGCAGTGTTTAAATGAATACAGTTTGTGTGTTGTTATTTTGGGCATAAGCTAGCCAGGCGGCCTGGGTGTTGGGGACACAACCCCTCTGCTGCTCCTATTTCAACAGATGGTGCCCACGTGGACAACTGCTTCCACATAAAGCCTGAGACAGCTTGGGAAATAATTCTAGAACAAAATGACAGCGTTGTGCATGGTTTCTTGGTAGCAGCACTTTCTTGGGTCTACTCTGCTTGCGAGAGGCAAGCAAGCACTCTCATCTAAGAGAGGCTTCCTGACTCAGCTTTAGCTGCAAAACCCTGCAGCTCATTAAGAGATCCTGCCACGAAACACTTAAATGGTGTTGATGAAAAGCTGAACGCATGCTTTTCGGTTTTCAGCTGTAGCAGGAAAAAAAGCTGCGCCGTTTAAAAATGCCGGCTTTCTGGGCTGTCCTGCCAGGGAAAACTCTGACTCTTTTACGCAGGCGGTTCATGTGGTTTGCAAGCACATGCTGCTGAAGTTTAACTGCTGGCAGGGACCTTGAAATGCCATAGACTTGTGGCAATAAACATACCTACAGCAGGTACCTCAGCCAAAAGGTTGGAATGGTTTTAGTCCTACTGAGATTGCTTGGCAAATTAAAGACTCATGTGGTCAGAAAAACAGAGAGAGATACAGTAAAGAGAGCGTCAAAGACAAAGAAATTGTTTTTATTTTTTTATTGAAAAAAAAAAGAAATTTCTGCCTCCTCCCCGCCTCCCATTTCACTCCCCCTCCTCCTCTCTTCCCCCCTCCCCCCATTCCTCCCCCTCCCTCTCCAGCCTGAAGAGCAGTCAGGGTTCCCTGCCCAATTTTTAAATGATTTACAGTGTGTTAAAAATATATGCAAGCTAAAAGTAAGTTCTTAAAAGTAAAAAATAAAAGAAAAAGAGAAGTTGCTTGTGGTAGTACATGCCTTTAATCCCAACACTTGGGATGCAAAGGGAGATTGACCTCTGTGACTTCAAGGTGTGGTAGCACACGCCTTTAATCCCAGTGCCTAGAAGGCAGAGACAAACAGATCTCTGTGAGTCCAAGGTGTAGTAGCAAACACATTTAATCCCAATGCCTGGGAGGCAGAGACAGGCAGATCTCTGAGAGTTCAAGAACAGCCTGGTCTACAGAGTTATTCCAGGTCAAAGATATACGCTCAAGAAGTTAAAAGTAAAACTACACAAAATAGAGTTAAAATAAAGCATACAAAGATAGAAAATAAACAGAGAATTTTGATACTGTATGCTATTATGCTCTCTTTGAATTGTTTGAATGCTGAGGAAGGAGCAATAGATGCCAAAAGATATTTGTTTATAAATGCTGCTGAACTAACTCAACATAGATATTGTGTAAATGCCTTGACTTTGAAATTTGGATCTAAGGACATGATACTTTGGAAAGGAGTTTCTTGTTTTGTTTTCACAGAGGATGAAACCCTGTTCATTTCTTCTATTCTGATATGGTATGATGGACCACACCCTCCAGAAGGGTTGCTGTGAACATCTTTAGAAAATTGCTTCGCTCAACTGCCAACTGAGATGAAACTAGCACACAGGTTATACCATGAAAGACCTAATTAACGATGCCCCCATTCAGCAGGAAGCAGTTTGGAGAGAAAAAACTGCGCCCATGTTCCCAAATATGGTTTATAAGTGTTCTTTTACACTTAAAGGGGGAAATAGTATAGGTATGAATAATTTACATTGATATGGATTTTGCTTTAGTGATTTAAATTTAAGGTCAATTTTGTTATATGTATCTGTATTTCTGATCTTGATTAGGGTATTGTGATTGTGTAGTTCACTTAAAAATGTAATGCATATAGGTTGTTAATAGATAATCATAATAGTCAAGTTTGTAGTCATGTGAGTTAAGATTTTCTAGATGTGCATAGATATATTTTAGATAGGCATTCTTTATATCTTTCAAAGATTATAGAATATGACATTTTAAATGTTTTAATAACTAAGGACTTTTCATGACTATGAGACACTCTACTCCTGGCAGCACCAATCTACTTCAGGAAGAAGATGGGCATCGAAGAGGATCCTTATGGAGTTTGATAGCCATTTGGGCAAGAAACTGCTCTTGCTTGGACTATTGCATAAACTGGACACAGAGAACCCGCAGAGAGAGGACTACTGAACTTGCCTAAAGGTGAGATAATCTTTCAGGGTTCCTGATTCATGAAAGAGTCTGCAAGACATTCTTCAGGACAAGCAGATAGTGACTGCCTTTGAAATTTCCTGCTTTGTGGAAATGTCTGCTGAAAACTATGGGCCTGTAGGCCGAAGACGGATGCCCCAACGGTACAGAGGAACTTTGGGTGACTGTACAGGCAGCGAGATGTCTCTGTCATTTCTAGAGTTTGAACGTTGCTTATTTCTTGTTTGCATAGGTGATATTGTATCTTTCTGGAGTCTTTGATGGAGTTAAGAATAGTTAGTTATAGTTATACTTTTCTTTTCTTAGTTATGATAAAGATTATTGTAATTTTTACTTGATAACTGTTTTGTTATATGAGATTTTATTATGGTAAAGTTAAAGCTTTTCTTTTTTGTTTAAACAGAAAAAGGGGAAGTGATGTGGGAGTGTCATATATCAATCTGTTGATTTCATTGGTTCAATAAACTGCCTTGGCCCTGATAGGTTAGAACATAGGTGGGTGGAGTAAACAGAGTAGGATGCTGGCAGGAAGAGGAAGTGAGGTCAGAAATCATGCAGCTCCACTCAGAGACACCAGGCTCCTCTCTAGCGGGCAGACGGGATGGCTCTGCGCTCTGAGGCACATACGCAAGGAAGCTCCTACTCAGGATGGATGTAGGCTAGAATCTTCCCGGTAAGTGCACCTTGGGGTGCTTACAAACCTGATTTGAAATGGGCTAGTCCAGGTGCGAGAGTTAGCCAAGAAGAGACTAGAAATAATGGGCCAAGCAGTGTTTAAATGAATACAGTTTGTGTGTTGTTATTTTGGGCATAAGTTAGCCAGGTAGCCTGGGTGTAGGGGACACAACCCCGCCTGCTCCTATTTCAACATGTGAACCAGGTTATTTTATAATGGAATATTTAATATCTTTGCTATATCTGAGTATACCTAAAAACTGATAGTGTCTGTAGTTTGGCCTGGTTTGCCCATCATTCCAAAGTCTTGCAGGTTAATGTGTTCTTGTTGGACTCACAAATCGACATTCTGTAGTTATTGGTTTCTGATCATCGTGGGATTAGCGCTTTGTTTATATGAGAGTTTTACCGAATTCTTGAGTTTCTATAAGTTATTGTTTTTTTCTCTTCTCTTTTCTGCTAAAGTTCTTATGTTGATTAGAGTATCACTTAAAATTTAAAATAGAAAAGCTTCTGTTAATCAAAGCAATTTCACTTATGAGATCCTATAAAATAATCAATAAAAACTGGACATACTCAGAAAGGTCAATGTTACTGGCCTGTACCCCCAGCTCAAGATCAGTCAGTTTAGTCAGGTTCCATGGGAATGTGAACAAGGGTTAGAAAGGTTATTTGAAAGTACATATTTTGTGTACTTTTATTTTGGCTCTATCTATGTATCTTTCTATCTATCTGTGCATGTATGTATCTATCCATCTATCTGTCTGTTAGCTAACTATCTAATAACATAATCTGCTAAATCCATTTAATTTTGCACACACATACACAGACATGCACACACCACATACAAATACACATACGGTTTTAGGGCTGATCATTTGATAAAGGATAACCAATTGAGGGACTTAACGCTTAAAGAGACAGAGTCTCCCAATCTCAGCAGTATCAATTGCCTACATCTCTTTCCTGGGAGTGGAGCATGTCAGCTGGGATTGTCATTCATTATTCAGCTATTATGCCTGGCTTAAAATAATAAGAAATTCAAAAGATTGTTTGATATTTTGTATTTGGTAACTCAAATTAAAATGCAAAATACTGAAATATTCTAGAAACCAAACAAATTTGCATTCAGTATAATACTTCAGGTGCTTAGTTTAATTATTAAGTTGTTTTAAATCAGTTAGGAAAATAAAACATTTTTTTTGTTTTTGTGGCCTAATATATCAAGCATAGGAATGATTAATAAATTTAAAATATATATTCTACTTCTAGAAGACTGAGAAATTCACTAATCTTCATTTCTATTCTAGTTTACTAAACTAGAAACTGTATGTGTTTTAAATAACTTATGTCTAGAAATGGTCATTTTTGCCTTCCAAAGCATTGCACTTGGAAGTTAAGTAAATTCATTGAAATGGTACAAAATCCCAAAGCATATATTAGGAAGAAATTATCTTAACCTTTCTGAAGAAAATGTAATACACTATCCATGGTCAATTAAATTTGATAGATATGCATTGGTTGTCTCCATGTAGCATGGACCTCAGAGGGTTTGTAGTTATTCATGCACAAATTCTGTTTCCTTCATTTATTAGATGTACAACCTTGAGTATGACTTTTCTTTACTGAGATGAAGTGTCTCTATTTGCTCAGTCACTACAGTGCTTACCTACTGAGAGAATTAAATAGCTCTAACACATATGTATGATAGCTTTTGTAGAGCAAGTATTAAAACATTAGCCACTTTCCTTGTTTGTCTCATTTTCCACGGTACTTAATGTCATTTTTCCTCAACATAGCTTTAGTTGAGCAATGACAGTGCCTTCCATATTGCATTGCTCCCTGGTATCATGGTTTACATTTTTGCCAAGTAAGCACAACATGATAGGCATAATTCAAGAAGAGTGTTGGGCAATGAGGTCAGAAACAGGAAGATGCAGAGAATGCAATGAATTCTGAAGGTGATATCTATGTTGCTTTTTAATAACACAAGTAAATTCATGTGACATTAGGCACTTCTTTGATCTCCTTAGATAAGCAAGAATAAAGCAGACCTTATTCGAAATTAACACCCAGGCTTCTACTGGTGGCTGTAGCACATATGCTAGTGCTTGAAACTTGACTTCTGTATTTTACAAACATGACCTTTTCCCTGAATGCACCTTTACTGATTAGCGTCTGAATGACTTTCTACTAAGGCTTAAATTCTGAACTCTTCCTCAATGAGCACTGATATTTAATCTCTTTGAAATGCAGGTGACTCAGATATCCTCTAGAATCCAGTAAAGCAGAGGTTCTTAACAAGTGGGCCATGGCCACATTTGAAGTCATATATCAGATATGTATATTATGATTCATAACACTAGGATATTTTAAATATGAAGTAGTAATAGAATAATCCTATGGTGAATATCATTACAAAATGAATCATATTAAAGGATTGCAACATAAAGAAGCTAGAGAAGCAATTTAAGAAAACAAAAATGAATGGATACTAATTAGAACATTTGTCAAAAACACATGGTAAAATAAGTAAGTATCCTGTATTGTGAAAAAGGAAATTGTGGCCATTATTCATTATGTTACAATAAAACGCTTTCAATATTAAATACTTTCAAAAAATGTTTCTACTATATTTTGTAAATATTTCAACAAAACTACATAATTTAATACAGAACAAAATAAGTTTTTATTGTTATTATTACTACTTACATGGCAAAGATATTATAAAACTTCCCAAGTAACAGTTGTTTAAAATTTTCATGGAAGCTAAAATACCTATTCTGATTCTTACCTGAGATCTTCTTTCCTTGATTTCTGATATCAGATGAAATAGACAATTATATTCACTTTGTGTGAATACTGCTATATTTTGGTTGTTCATATTCCCACCTCGATATGGTATTCTCCAGAGCAAGGGATACAGTCTCTATATACTAACAAAGAACTTGGGCATAATTAACTCAGGCATTTTTTTTAACAAATAAGTAAGTAAAAAGAAGATTATTTAGAGGCTTCTCCTACCAAACATAATCTGACTTTACTATGTCTTTAAAGTGGATAATAGTTCAAGAAGTAGAGCACAATATTTTATTAGTCCTCCTGATTATATTAATCTTCAAATATACATGTTTTAATTTTTGTTGCATTTAACTTTAAATGTACCTTTTACATTTCCTACATAATTACTTATTACAAAAACATGAAGTTAGTAATCTGATGTTCAGGCTCATTTATCCTTTCTAAGCATTACAGCTGTATAAGAGCTTTGCAAATGATGTTCTGTTAGCCAATTACTTAAGTGATAAAGGAAAATGCCTCATTGGCTCATAGACCTCCATTCGGTCTGGATAACTGTTTTAAATAGAGTGGGAAAGGTGCATACAACACAGAAGATTTAAGAGTTTCAAGTGAAATATTTCCATTATTATTTGCAGGAGTTTACTAATTAATAAAATTCTGCAGAAGTATGTCGTGAATCACGATAAGCATTTGCTATGTTGTAGTGCAGAGAAATAGTGGCAACATGTATTCATCATTTTCAATTGCAGTTTCCTCTTGTTTCAGTCATCTTGAACATGATTTTGTACTTGTTTTCTTTTCATAATATGTAGTAAGTGCCTTAACTGGTGTAAATGGATATTACTTCAAGAGACTGACAAAGGAAATTGTCTTAGACCTGGATTTTCTAGGACAATTTGTTATACATAAAGTGGTTCACATCTTTTCATTCACAGTTTCAGAGCCCAGAAATCTAAATAGAAAGTAGAGCTATGTTCATCTATAGGTGCAGAAGAATATGTGCTTGTCTGTATGTACATGTCCTAAAATTATCTAAGTTTCATGACCTTAGATTCATTCTCAATATAATTTCAATTTCTACAAATATAAGACAGCTTCTCTAACGTAGGGATACTTATAGTTAAATTGAGAGCACCTGGGGTGAACCAGGACAATATGCTTTAAGGTGAACCTATAATTATTTTTAGGTTCTGGAGCTTGCAACAATGGCCTTATTTAAATTGACAATAAAGTGGTCTTCTAAAATGCATCAGTGGTATAAAGGAACATGCTCTCTTTCATGCACATATATGTTTTCTGATCATAAGATCACAGAAATGCCAGCAAGGAAGAAAGAATGTGTTTATTATGGAGTTAAACAAAAATATGTTTTCTAGTAAAATATCTCTTCTATATGTTTAACTGATGCATGAAGTTCAAGAAACAGTTTTTGGCAGCTAAATTATGATAGTGGAAAGTTTTGCTCATTATAGTACAATGGTTGATTTAATTTTTTTTGTTGTGATGTGAAATGACTGGTTTTGGATGCTCTTCAGACCTCTCAATATGAATTAGACCAAACTACTCCCAAATACTTAACTTCTCAATTGAGAGAGTACTCCTATATAAATCATGTAATGAAGTTTTTCCAAGATCCTTATTTTTGACTAAATATCTGGTGAAACAAAGTTTATAACCTACATAGTATCTTTTATATGCCTGTGATAGCTTTGGAGCAAGGACATTTTCTTGCCCAGTGACTTACCTTTGCCACAAAGAAGGTAAACTCCATATGGAATTTCTTTGATGCCCATTATTTTCTCTGAAGTAGATCAGTGCTGCCAAGATTAGACATGTCTCATTGTTATAAAAAGAGCCTATGTTCTCAAAACATCTTAAATGACTTATTCTGTAGATCTCTGAAGTGTTTGAAGATGACCTGTCTATCTAAAATATCTTTGTTTGACCTTGAAAACATATCTAATGTGATTACACGTTCAATTAGAATAGATAATTAATTGCTAACCTTGTACCTCCTCATTATCCCAAACAATTGGTAAAAATTCTCAAGTGCTAGAAATTTGCATTGCATTGTTAAATGAGTTATATATGTATAATACCTTGGGCAAGAGTAGAAATGTATGTACAGTATGTTCTAACAAATTTAATTTTCATATACAAAATGTATATACAATATACAAAAGTACAATTTAGTATAAAATTTTTAAAACTAGTAGTTGCTTTTTAAAAATCTATCTTTTTATCTTATCATACCTATATCCTACCTTTTTATTTCGGAGTAGATTCAATAATCTACCCTTTTATCTTATCACTTAAGTCAAAATAAAAAGTTGTTAATTAAGTCAGTTATACTTGTGCTATTATTGTATTAGTTGATATGGGTTGTGGGTAGTTTTTTTGTCAAGTTGATACAACTAAAGTCATTGTGATTAATATGATATCAGAACCACAAAAATAAAAAAAGTTACTTTGCTGAGATGATCAATACTGGCCATCTGGAGGTGAAAAAGTACAGGTGATTAAGAATAGATCAGTATCCTTGAGGTTAAACCTTAAGGAAATGTATCCTGAGTGTCAGCACACAGAACTTATGTTCCAGATATGGCCAAGGTTATACCTTGAGCTGTCAACCAAACATGTGTAGTGTAAGACTCACCTGCACGGTACTGGCTCTGAACGTTTGAAGGGGTCATGGAGAGCAGCTAACTTCTGGTATGCAGAAGAGTTGGATTTCCTGAAAAGAGCAAAGGAGAGATTATTGGTGAAAATGAAGCTGAGTTGCAGTAGAAGTCTTTAATGTTTTCGAGATGCCAGTACCATAGGTTGACCACAAAGTAAAAAATCAGGAGTTAAAGAAAGCTGCTTGTGCAACAGAGGTGAAAACCACAAAAGATACATAAGCCCTTTGGAGGAGCCCAGAATATCTTGAGTGGATCCCAGACATTGGACATTGTATTATTTACAGTGTAGGAAGTTTTGTTTTGATTTGATATTATTGTGACTATGTCCTTGTTGTTGCTTCTTAAATAAGAGAGGATTTACCTAAATTTTTACCTATATAGAAGACCACCATGAAAAATTCTGATTTTTAAAAGAGATTTTGAATACTTAAAAAGATTGAATAATTTGAACTGAATGAACTTTAATATGCTTTAATTTATAAGACTGTAGGATCTTTAATCTTTTTATTGTAAAATTGTAGACATTAATGAGAAAATAACTGTTAGAGTTTAATGATGATGTGTTTTGGAGTCAAGTTGACACGCAGTCAATTATGCTGTATAGTTTTAAATCCACCCTGACATAAACTAAAGTAATTTGAGATGAGGAAAACTCAACTAAGACAATCCTTCTAAAAAAAAAATCAAGTTGTTACAAATAGTGCTGCTATGAACATAGTTGAACAAATGCTTTTGTAGTATGATTGGGCATCTCTTGGGCATATTCCCAAGAGTGTAATTGCTGGGTCCTGAAGTAAGTTGACTTCCAGTTTCCTGAGAAACTGTCACACTGATTACCAAAGTGGTTGCACAAGTTTGCATTCCCACCAACAATGGATGAGTGTTCCTCTTACTCCACATCCTCTCCAGCATAGGCTATCATTGGTGTTTTTGATTTTAGCTATTCTGACAGGCGTAAGATGTATGAGGATAAAGAAAGAAATAGACAAGAGACAACTGAGCCAGAAAGACATCTGGTAAATATGAAATTCTCTTTGTGTTTATCTCTCATAGTTTTTATATAACCAAATTCATAAAAGAAGGGAAAGGCAAAAGGCTTCTTTACCAAAATACAAAGAATAAATAAATTGACCTAATGGAATAGCACATTCTCCACAGGATAAAATTTGATAAAAGCTTTTCTTTGTCCTGCTGTTATCTACAGACGTATAAAGCAAATAGTCTTTTTGTAAATCCAGTTAATTGAAATTAAAATTGGTTTCAAGATGGAGTATGGATCTCTCCTTCTCTAAACACAAACATGCTTGTTAAAGTAATATCCAATATCCCTGTCATAGGTTAGAAGAGCTACCTGGTATGAGACAGAAGACAAACCAAAATTAAGGGGTTATTCTATTGTCACTAATATAATCCTTGTATTATGAGATTCTGCTTGAAGACTCAGTGTTGGAAAGTTCTGCAGTTATTCAAATATTATTAATGCTAGGGTAATTTATATTAACTGTAGGGCAATAACAGTTTCCATACTTTGGCTTAATAATTTTTTATTTCTGGGAATTTGTCCATTATAATAAAATTTTTATGATTACTTATTTCTGTAATGCTTCTTTTTAAATTTTTATCATCAGCAAGTCATTTCATTATGTTAACACCTAATGACATTCTTTCTATGATTTTATATTAATATTAAAATACAAGACAGACTTATCAACTGGGAACAGATGGAGAAGGATGTGCCAAAGTTTTCAGAACATTTTCATTTTAATTTAAATTGGTAAACAGATAGGCATTGTCTAAAAGATGGTATTTTGAATTTCAAAGCTTATTAATCCTTTAGAAAACAAAGTTGTTGCTCACTCAGAATATGTATTACACAATGATAAATTTCCCATATTCAACATTTAATTTTAGCTTGAAAGCACATTTTCAACATAATTTTGTTCAGAGAAATAACTTGGGGCTATAATTATGCAAAATGGGGATAATACTCTAACATTACAACTTTTAAAATATAATTTATAGTCTATTCCAGAAGTTGATATTGATGTATTTTTAAGATCTTTCTTAAATTTGTAGAAAACTTGGAGAAATATATGAGCATCATAAGAATTTGGAGATATTTTTTTTAATTTATTTATTTATTAAAGATTTCTGTCTCTTCCCCGCCACCGCTTCCCATTTCCCTCCCCCAATCAAGTCCCCCTCCCTCGTCAGCCCAAAGAGCAATCAGGGTTCCCTGCCCTGTGGGAAGTCCAAGGAACACCCACCTCCATCCAGGTCTAGTAAGGTAAGCATCCAAACTGCCTAGGCTCCCACAAAACCAGTACATGCAGTAGGATCAAAAACCCATTGCCATTGTTCTTGAGTTTTCAGTAGTCCTCATTGTCTGCTATGTTCAGCGAGTCCGGTTTTATCCCAGGCTTTTTCAGATCCAGGCCAGCTGGCCTTGATGAGTTCCCGATAGAACATCCCCATTGTCTCAGTGTGTGGGTGCACCCCTTGTGGTCCTGAGTTCCTTGCTCGTGCTCTCTCTCCTTCTGCTCCTGATTTGGACCTTGAGATTTCTGTCCGGTGCTCCAATGTGAGTCTCTGTCTCCTTTCATCGCCTGATGAAGGTTAATATTCAGGAGGATGCCTATATGTTTTTCTTTGGGTTCTCCTTATTTAGCTTCTCTAGGATCACTATTTATAGGCTCAATGTCCTTTGTTTATGGCTAGAAACCAAATACCATCTTACACCTGTCAGAATGGCTAAAATAAAAAACGCCAATGATAGCCTTTGCTGGAGAGGTTGTGGAGAAAAGGGTACACGTATCCATTGATGGTGGGAATGCAAACTTGTGCAACCACTTTAGAAAGCAGTGTCGCGGTCTCTCAGGAAATTCGGGATCAACTTACCCCTGGACCCAGCAATACCACTCTTGCGAATATACCCAAGAGAGGCCTTATCATACAACAAAAGTATATGCTCTACTGTGTTCATAGCAGCATTGTTTGTAACAGCCAGAACCTGGAAACAACCTAGATGCCCTTCAATTTAAGAATGGATGAAGAAAGTATGGAATATATACATATTAGAGTACTACTCAGCAGTAAAAAACAAGGACTTCTTGAATTTTGCATGCAAATGGATGGAAATAGAAAACACTATCCTGAGTGATGTAAGCCAGACCCCAAAAGAGGAACATGGGATATACTCACTCATATTTGGTGTCTAGCCATAAACGAATTTGGAGATATTTTAAATATGTAACTAAAGACACATTGTAATATTGGCTTTAATTGTTGCTGAAGTATTTTCTCATACATAAATAAGGCATTTAATATGAATTCAAATTACTGACTACTTATATAAAATTATATAACAACTATTTGATGTTTAGTTGTTATTTAAATGTCAACTGAATTCAGTAACAAAACTAGTGAGCATATGGAGCATAAACATTTTTGTATTTTAGCAACTAGCAACGTGATGTAAGTAAAACTTGTTTTTTAAAAGTTTAATGCAATAAATAATGTGTTCATGTGTGTATGAGTGTGTTTAATATAGCCAAATAAATTGTTCAAATATTTTCTTGGATATTTTTAGAAAGCTCAATTTTCACAAATAAACTGTACCACAATAATAATGAATTTTTCAGTAAGAAAAATAATAATCAATTTAATATTTTAGGATATTTTTATTAGGGAGTTGTCACAATTTTATTTAGAATAAAATTCACCAGGGATTTCCATGTATGATTGGGTATATACTAATATTTAAGAAAAAAGATAAATACTCTATTTCAAACCTGAAAAATGCTGTGATAATTTCCAGGGGTGGGGAACAATATACAAGCAGAAATTTACTTTGAGAAAATATTAATTTATCCTATTTTTTATTTTTCTTTAAAAAAGAAAAAAATTACGTTTGTGTGTATAAGTGTATGTATGTCTGTGGGGGGTTGGCGGTGCATGTTTGGGGGTTGCAGGGGTGGGTGAGTTTCTGTCTGTCTGTTTCTCTGTGTTTGTCTACCATATAATAAGCACGAACATCTGGAGGTGAGAGGGTACGTTTTTGGAGTATATTTCTTCTTTTGTCATGTGTGTTCTTTGAATCAGGTCATCAGACTTTAAAGCAATTGTTTATCCAGTGTACCACCTCTTGATACCATGTTAAATCACTTCTGTCACCCATAATAAATTGTGATACCTGTCTTCATCCTGATTACTTGATTGTTCTAGGAAATGCTTGATCAAGATATGTTTAAAGGGGCTGGAGAGATGGCTCAGTGGTTAAGAGCATTACCTGCTCTTCCAAAGGTCCTGAGTTCAATTCCCAGCAACCACATGGTGGCTCACAACCATTTGTAGGGAGGTCTGGCGCCCTCTTCTGGCCTTCAGGCATATAGACAGAATATTGTATACATAATAAATAAATAAATATTTTAAAAAAAAAGATATGTTTAAATACAGTTAGTGTTTCCTTATGGTTGGTTAAGAAATTACTTGACTACAATTTATTTTACCAAACTGTTTGCTTGAAAAATCATCTCTTTTCAGGAAAAGAATCCACTTAGCTTTATACTGTGCTTACTTATCAAACAATGCCTTAATTATAAAATTTTATTTAATCTAATTTTTTGACAAATTTTATTTTATTATTGTCTTCCTGTGACCACTATACCTGTTGAATTATATAATCTACAAATGCTCACTTAGATGTTCACATTGGGAAGGATTAACTTGAAATTCTTGTACAAGCATCCTTCATGTTTTTCCAACACCACATCTCCTTTTTATGATACCATGGAGTTCACGTCATGATACTGTTCTTTCTTCTTCCTGCAGGACTGATTAACATAACTTTTTTTTTAAGTTTTTTTTTATTGGAAAAAAAAAGAAATTTCGGCCTCCTCCCCGCCTCCCATTTCCCTCCCACTCCTCCCTCTCCTCCTCCTCTCCCCCCACTCCTCCCCCTCCCTCTCCAGCCTGAAGAGCAGTCAGGATTCCCTGCGCTGTGGAAAGTCCAAAGTCCTCCCCCCTCACTCCTGGTCTAGGGAGGTGAACATCCAAACTGGGTAGGCTCCCACAAAGCCAGAGCATGAAGTAGGATCAAAACCCGGTGCCATGGTCCTTGGCTTCTCAGCAGCCCTCATTGTCCGCCAAATTCAGAGAGTCCGGTTTTATCCCATGCTTTTTCAGTCAGAGTCCAGCTGGCCTTGGTGAGCTCCCAAAGAATCAGCCCCACTGTCTCCATGGGTGGGCGCACCCCTTGTGGTCCTGACTTCTTTGCTCATATTATCCCTCCTTCTGCTCTTCATTGGGACTTTGGGAGCTCAGTCCAGTGCTCCAGTGTGGGTCTCTGTCTCTATCTCCATCCATCGCCAGATGAAGTTTCTATGGTGATATGCAAGATATTCATCAGTATGGCTATAGTATAGAGTCCTTTCAGGTTCCCTATCCACAGCTGCCCCAGGAACTAACTGGGGACATCGCCCTGGGCACCTGGGAGCCCCTCTAGATCCAAGTCTCTTGCCAACCCTAAGATGGCTCCCTTAATTAAGATGTGTGCTTCTCTGCTCCCCTAACCAAACTTCCTTTATCCCAATCATCCCGTTTCCCCAAGTTTCCCCCAACCTCCCCTTCTCACATTTCTCTCCCCTTCTCCCCTTACCCCCCCTCCCACCGCGCCCCCAAATTCCCAAATTTTTGCCTGGCAAACTGGTCTACTTCCCATAACCTGGAGGATAGCTATATGCTTTTCTTTGGGTTCACCTTCTTATTTAGTTTCTTTAGGATATCAAATTATAGACTCACTGTCCTTTATTTATCTCTAGAAACCAATTATGAGTGAGTACATCCCATGTTCATCTTTTTGGGTCGGGGTTACCTCACTCAGAATAGTGTTTTCTATTTCCATCCATTTGCATGCAAAATTCGCGAAGTCATTTTATTTTACCGCTGAGTAGTATTCTAATGTATATATATTCCATACTTTCTTCATCCATTCTTCCATTGAAGGGCATCTAGGTTGTTTCCAGGTTCTGGCTATTACAAATAATGCTGCTATGAACATAGTTGAACAAATGTCCTTGTCATATGATCGGGCATCTCGTGGGTATATTCCCAAGAGTGGCATTGCTGGGTCCATGGGTATGTTGATCCCAAATTTCCTGAGAAACTGCCACACTGCTTTCCAAAGTGGTTGCACAAGTTTGCATTCCCACCAGCAATGGACGAGGGTAGCCCTTTCTCCACATCCTCTCCAGCAAAGGCTATCATTAGTGTTTTTTTGATTTTAGCCATTCTGACAGGTGTAAGGTGATATCTCAATGTTGTTTTTGATTTGCATTGTCTGATCACTAAGGAGGCTGAGCATGACCTTAAGTGCCTTTTGGCCATTTGAACTTCTTCTGTTGAGAATTCTCTCTTCAGATCAGTGCCCCATTTTTTAATTGGGTTAATTAGCATTTTAAAGTCTAGTTTCTTGAGTTCTTTATATATTTTAGATATCAGACCTTTGTCTGTTGCGGGGTTGGTGAAGATCTTCTCCCAGTCACTGGGTTGCCTTTTTGTCTTAGTGACAGTGTCTTTTGCTTTACAGAAGCTTCTCAGTTTCAGTAGGTCCCATTTATTCAATGTTGCCCTTAATGACTGTGCTGCTGGGGTTTTACCTAGGAAGCGATCGCCTGTGCCCATCTGTTGTAGGGTACTTCCCACTTTCTCTTCTATCAGGTTCAGTGTGTTCCAATTGATATTGAGGTCTTTGATCCATTTGGACTTGAGTTTTGTGCATGGTGATAGATATGGGTCAATTTTCATTCTTCTACAGGTTGACATCCAGTTGTGCCAGCACCATTTGTTGAAGATGCTTTCTTTCTTCCATTGTATACTTTTAGCACCTTTATCGAAAATGAGGTGTTCATAGGTTTGTGGGTTAAAATCCGGGTCTTCTTCTGATTCCATTGGTCAACTTCTCTATTTTTTATGCCAATACCACCTCTTTTCATTACTGTAGCTCTATAATAGAGTTTAAAGTCAGGGATGGTAATACCTCCAGAAGTTCCTTTATTGTATAAGATTGTTTTGGCTATCCTGGGTTTTTTGTTATTCCATATAAAGTTGATTATTGTCCTTTCAAGATCAGTGAAGAATTTTAATGGGATCTTGATGGGGATTGCATTGAGTCTATAAATTGCCTTTGGAAGGATTGCCATTTTTACTATGTTGATCCTCCCAATCCACAAGCAAGGGAGATCCTTCCATTTTCTGGTATCCTCTTCAATTTCTTTCTTCAATGCCTTAAAGTTCTTGTCAAATAGATCCTTCACTTCTTTGGTTAGAGTTACCCCGAGATATTTTATGCTGTTTGTGGCTATCGTGAAAGGTGATGCTTCTCTGATTTCCCTCTCTGCTTCCATATCCTTTGTGTATAGGAGGGGCGACTGATTTTTTGGAGTTGATCTTGTATCCGGCCACATTACTAAGGGCGTTAATCAGCTGTAGGAGTTCTTTGGTGGAGTTTTTGGGGTCATGTACACTATCATATCATCTGCAAATGACGAAAGCTTAACTTCTTCCTTTCCAATTCGAATCCCCTTGATCCCCTTATGTTGTCTTATTGCTATTGCTAAAACTTCAAGCACTATATTGAAGAGGTATGGAGAGAGTGGACAGCCTTGTCGTGTTCCTGATTTAAGTGGGATGGCTTTGAGTTTCTCTCCGTTTAGTTTGATGTCAGCTGTCGGTTTGCTGTAAATAGCTTTTATTATATTTAGGTATGACCCTTGTATCCCTAATCTCTCCAAGACTTTTATCATAAGGGGATGTTGAATTTTGTCAAAAGCTTTTTCAGCATCTAATGAAATGATCATATGGTTTTTTCTTTCAGTTTATTTATATGATGGATTACATTGATAGATTTTCGTATGTTGAACCAGCCTTGCATCTCTGGGATGAAGCCTACCTGATCATAATGGATAACTTTTCTAATGTGTTCTTGGATACGGTTTGCCAGTATTTTGTTGAGGATTTTTGCGTCGATGTTCATGAGTGAGATTGGTCTGTAATTCTCTTTCTTGGTTGAGTCTTTGTGTGGTTTTGGTATCAGAGTGACTGTAGCTTCATAAAAGGAATTTGGCAATGACTCTTCTGTTTCTATATTGTGAAATACCTTAAGGAGTATAGGTATTAGGTCTTCTTGGAAATTCTGGTAGAATTCCGCATTGAAACCGTCTGGTCCTGGGCTTTTTTTGGTAGGGAGGTTTTTGATAACAGCTTCTAATTCTTCGCGACTGACAGGTCTATTTAGATTGTTCACCTGGTCCTGATTTAACTTTGGTATATGGTATTTATCTAAAAAAGTGTCCATTTCTTTTACATTTTCCAGTTTTGTGGCATACAGGCTTTTGTAGTAAGATCTAATGATTCTCTGTATTTCCTCTATGTCTGTGGTTATGTCCCCCTTTTCATTTCTGATCTTATTAATTTGCAAATTCTTTCTCTGCCGTTTGATTAGTTTGGATAGGGGTTTATCACTTTTGTTGATTTTTTCCAGGAACCAGCTTTTTGTTTCATTGATTCTTTGGATTGTTTTCTTTGTTTCTATTTTGTTGATTTCCGCCCTCAATTTGACTATTTCCAGTCTTCTACTCCTCCTAGGTGAGTCTGTTTCTTTTTTTTTCTAGAGTTTTCAGGTGGGCTGTTAAGTCTCCAATGTATGCTTTCTCTGTTTTCTTTAAGTGGGCACTAAGGGCTATGAACTTTCCCCTTAGGACTGCTTTCAAAGTGTCCCATAAGTTTGAGTATGTTGTTTCTTTATTTTCATTGAATTCAAGGAAGACTTTAATTTCTTTCTTTATTTCTTCTTTGATCCAGGTGTGGGTCAATAGTTGACTGTTCAGTTTCCATGAGTTTATAGGCTTTCTGGGGGGGTAGCATTGTTGTTGAATTCTAACTTTAGTCCATGGTGATCTGATAAGACACAGGTGGTTATGGATATTTTTTTGTAACTGTGGGAAGTTTGCTTTGTTACCGAGGATGTGGTCAATTTTCGAGAAGGTTCCATGAGCTGCAGAGAAGAAGGTATATTCTTTCCTATTTAGGTGGAATATTCTATAGATGTCTATTAAGTCCAATTGATTCATTACCTCCATTAATTCTCTAATTTCTCTGTTAGGTTTCTGTCTGATTGACCTGTCCATTGGTGAAAGAGGAGTGTTGAAATCTCCTACTATTAGTGTGTGCGATTTGATGGCAGTCTTGAGTTTTAGTAATGTTTCTTTTACGTATGTGGGTGCTTTTATATTAGGGGCATAGATATTCAGGATTGAGACTTCATCCTGATGAATTGTTCCTGTTATGAGTATAAAATGTCCCTCTCCATCTTTTTTGATTGTTTTAAGTTTGAAGTCAACTTTGTTAGAAATTAGTATGGCCACACCTGCTTGTTTCTTAGGTCCATTTGCTTGATAAACCTTTTCCCATCCCTTTACTCTAAGTAGGTGCCTGTCTTTGTGGTTGAGGTGTGTTTCTTGTAAACAGCAGAATGTTGGATCCTGTTTGCGTATCCAATCTCTTAGCCTGTGCCTTTTTATAGGTGAGTTGAGTCCATTGACATTAAGGGATATTAGTGACCAGTGGTTGTTAACTCCGGTCAGTTTTTTAGTCATAGAGTTTGTGTGTTTGCCTTCTTTGAGTTGTGCTTGTGAAGGGTTTCTAGATGTTTGAGTTATTGTGGTCATTGTTGGATTCCTTGGTTTGTGATTTTCCTTCTATTACTTTCTGTAAGGCTGGATTTGTGGCTACGTATTGTTTAAATTTGTTTTTATCCTGAAAAATTTTGTTTTCTCCATTTATAGTGAATGAAAGCTTGGCTGGGTATAGTAGTCTGGGCTTGCCTCCATGTTCTCTTAGCTTCTGCAGTACATCTATCCAGGACCTTCTGGCTTTCATGGTTTCCATAGAGTAGTCAGGTGTAAGTCTGATAGGTTTACCTTTATAAGTAACTTGACCTTTTTCCTTTGCAGCTCTTAATATTCTGTCTTTATTCTGTATGATTTGTGTTTTGATTATTATATGGCGAATAGATGTTTTTTTTTGGTCCAGTCTATTCGGTGTTCTGTATGCTTCTTGAACCTTCAAAGGAATATCTTTCTTTAGGTTGGGAAAGTTTTCTTCAATAATTTTATTAAATATATTTTCTGTACCATTGAGCTGTACTTCTTCTCCTTCTTCTATTCCAATTATTCTTAGGTTTGGTCTTTTTATTGTGTCCCATATTTCCTGAATGTTTTGTGATGAGAATTTGTTGGTTTTGCTATTTTCTTTGATGAGTGTGTTTATTTTCTCTATGGTATCTTCAGTGTCTGACATTCTTTCTTCTATCTCTTGTAATCTGTTGGTAGTACTTGTCTCTGTGGTTCCTGTTCATTTACCCAGATTTTCCATCTCCATCCTTCCCTCGGTTTGTGTTTTCTTCATTACTTCCATTTCATTCCTCAAGTCTTGAACCGCTTCCCTTATCTGTTTGATTGCTTTTTCTTGCTTCTCTTGGTTTTCTTGGGTATCTTTGAGCGATTTATTTATTTCCTCTACTTTTTTGTTTGTCATCTCCAATTGTTTATGGCAGTTTTTCACCTCCTGTTTAAGGTCCTCTATTATTTTCATATAATTCACTTTTGATTCGATTTCTTCTAATTCTTCTGGAGTAGGGTGTACAATTCTTCTTGTTTCAGGATCCCTGGGTTCTGGTGATGTCATGTTGCCTTTCAGGTTGTTGGAGGAATTCTTGTATTGGTGCCTTCCCATCTCTTGCTTCAAATGGGGCCAGGAGAGGCCTGGTGTCTTGGTCCAGTCTTTGCTGTGACTGACTCTCTGGGTATATCTCTTCAGTGTAGAAACAGGAACCAACCCGTCCAGATGGAACTCCTCAGCACAACTCAGAAGGCAACCCTGGAGCACCAGCTGTAGGTGCCCAAGCTCCCTTACTGGGAACCTTGAGACCTGCCTGGAAGGCAGGCACTCCCTGCTCTGGGTGGATAGCCTTAGTGAAGGAGCTTAAAACCCGTCTGAGCACTGGTCCTAGCAAACAGCAGGGCAGTGTTGGGGGGTGGGGTGCAGAGGGATTGGGTCGTGCCTAAGAAAGGCAGCCCTGCAGAAGGAGCTGGGGGAGGTGGGTTTGTGCTAGCTTCTGAGGCACACCGCGCCTGGATAGTAGACACTCACCCGTCCAGATGGAATTCCTCAGCACCTAACTAGGTCCACCTGGTAGCTCAAAGATCCGGGGACAGAGGAAGGAGGTGGGAGGCAGCACAGGGTGCAGGAGAACACTGGAGATCCTGGAGCACCAGCTGTAGGTGCCCAAGCTCCCTTACTGGGAACCTTGAGACCATCCCAGAAGGCAGGCACTCCCTGCTCTGGGTGGATAGCCTTAGTGAAGGAGCTTAAAACCCGTCTGAGCACTGGTCCTAGCAAACCGCAGGGCAGTGTTGGGGGGTGGGGTGCAGGGGGGTTGGGTCGTGCCTAAGAAAGGCAGCCCTGCTGAAGGAGCTGGGGGAGGGGGTTTGTGCTAGCTTCTGAGGCACACCGTGCCTGGAGAGTAGACACTCACCCGTCCAGATGGAATTCCTCAGCACTTAACCAGGGCTACCTGGTAGCTCAAAGATCCGGGGACAGAGGAAGGAGGTGGGAGGCAGCGCAGCATGCAGGAGAACACTGGAGATCCTGGAGCACCAGCTGTAGGTGCCCAAGATCCCTTACTGGGAACCTTGAGACCTGCCCGGAAGGCAGGCACTCCCTGCTCTGCCTAACATAACTTTTTGATTAAACTTGTCATTTAAGGAAAAAGAATTTTCTTTTATAATAACTTAAAATTGTTGATTGGGTGTAGGGCCCTGGCCTCCCTTATTCCTGGGGTGCATCTCGAGGACAATTTCTGGTCACCATGACTAAGTATTTAGCCCTTATTCCTGGGACACATGCAGTTTCTAGTCAGATGACTAGCTTTCTGTAAGTTCCTGTTTTCCTCCTGCCCCACCTGGTTAAGTTCCTGTTTTCATCCTGCCCCCCTGGTGATTAGCCACAGGGCATTCATTCCTTTGCTGATATGGTAATTTCCCACCTTCCTGGGCGGGGGTCCTAGTGCTTGCAGTTAGTTAGAAATAGGCTCCCCCAAGTCTGAATAAACGGCATTAGGCTGATCTCCTTTCGAGTGACCCATGGTCTCTGTCTCTTATGTTAAACCTCCAGGCCTTGCCCGGACTCGAATTCTGTACAGCTGCGCGCGAACTGTACCGAGGGTGTAACACCAAAATCGGGTGCTACAA
>CAWTZC010002011.1:0-29153 GCA_963919715.1 Microtus obscurus | reverse complement strand
TTTTGGTTTAATTTTTTTTTTTTTTTTTACTGTAGCAAAATTTTATTTTTTGAGTTAGTGCTCTAGAAAGCTATTTGTCAATAATGTTGGGAAACCTTGATTGACAGAGCCAGAAGATGCAGGATACATATCAACCATATACAGGGAAGTACATTAACTTTGACATGAAATGAAAAATGAACCACAAATTGAGTTATTCCATAAATTCTCCAAACCCAAGCCCAGTGATGTACTTCCTCAGTCAAGGGTGTATCTCCTGACCCATCCCAAACAGCAACACCAAGTGGGGACCATGTATTCAATTAAATGAGCTTTTGGAGAATATTTCTTTTTAAAAAAGTTTTCTTATTAAGAATTTTGTAATATAATCTTTTCTCATTTTGCATAACTATCACTATTCCCACTCCTCAAACCTTTGCTCCACACCACCATCCACTCTTCAGAGAGGTGGTGAGGCTTCTATAGGAAATCAACAAAGTCTGACACTTCACTTGTAGACAAGACCAAGGCCTTCCCCCATATCTAGTCTAAGCAAGGTTCCCTCTAAAGAATATATGCTCCTAGATACCAGTTCCATCACTAGAGATAAGTCCTGGTCCACTGCCAGAGGCCCCACCGACTGCCCAAGCCTCACAACTGTCCCCCACATTCAGTAGGCCTAATTTGGTCCTATGCAGGTTTCCCAGCTATCAGTCCAGAGTCTAGACAATCTCATTAGCTCAAGTCAGCCTTTGCTCATGTTACCATTTGCCCCTCTCTTAGGCTCTGCCCAGTGCTTCACTGTAGACTTCTATAACTGCTTCCATCAGTTGTTAGTTGAAGGTTATATGATGACAATTAAGATAATTATCAGCCTGATTACAGGAGAAGGCCGGAATTTAGGCATCCTCTTCATTGTTGCTTTGGAGTCTTAGCTGGAGTCATGTTTGTGAATTCCTGGGAATTTCCTTAGTGCCATGTTTCTCCCTAGCTCTTTTTTTTTTTTTTTTTTTTTTGTCAAAGCCTCCGTTTATTAGGGACAGGGTAACAACTTATACACCCCATGAATGAGGGCCTGGGGAGCAGGGCACAGGAGCATGGAATCTGGCCGCGTGGTCCCAGTCACGTAACCTACATCCGGTCAGGTAGGCCAAGAAGTCAGGAGTTGCCACACCTAGTTCCCTGGATAGCTGGAATTTAAGGCAGTTCCGCTATCAGATTAGGTTCTTTAGCAATTGGCGAATAGCTAATTGGGTGTGGGGCAGGTTTTGCCAATAGGACTATTCTTAACATAATTATGGGTTTGGGGTTCCCTGCAGGCTCCCCAAGGTGATGGTTTCTGTAACAATCTTTAGGGGGGAAACGGCCCCAACATATTCCTCCTTTCTTATATAAAGGCAAGTAGTTATAGGTGGAGGGCACCAAGACAGAGTCAACCATGGTGTCAGATCTAAAGGAGAAGGGACTGGGACAAAGAGAGACCCCTCCTCTCGACTGGTGAAGCAATTTACCTCTCCTGGGAACAGAGGGGGTGCCTTATGAGTAGCATTAGTTTCTTGGAGCTTCTCAAATAAAAGGTATCTAGTAGGATTAAAGTAAGCAGATCACAGGGCACCCTGTCTTAGGCTATGTGGAGAGCGCCCTCGTACCTAAAAACCATGCCATGTGAGCCCCTGTACGGGCCTCTGTATGGTTTGAAATTTAGGTGAGGATCCACACTAACTCCCGTCATTGGGCCCCTGTATCTATCATTAATGAAAAATCTGTGAGGTGCTCCTTAAACAAAAGATATGATATAATTTCTGAAATAACTCCATCTCCAGACAAGAAGAAAGGGGCACCTTCCAAACCCAGTATTCACCTTTAGTCTGGCCCATGGTATGTCCCTCCTTCCTAAATGCCTACTCCACAAAAGTTACGTGTGCATTACCGCCATCAATTAGGGAGGTGAAAAAGGGATCAAAATCTAAAATTCTTAACATATGCATTAAACCCAAACACTTTACAGCATGTGTCAAACCTTTCCCAACATCTATAAGCAGTTACAAATATCATTAGATCAATTTCAGTAAGAGTAGACATACATTGTTGTCAAATACCACCATTTCCAGACTCTGAGCAACAGTCACAGGAACCCCAATCTTTCCCCTTCTTAAGTGAAGAGGTTAGTCTTTAATTAAAATGAGTTCTGTGTCCCAAAGATTAAAACAGTCTGATGTCCAGTCTGCATCTCAGCTCCAAAGCAGACCAGAGTTCAAGCTGCAGAAGCAGTTTAGCACTTGTGCTTCAGGGCCGGTGGGATTCCTGGGTGAGGTGAGCTGGATTCAGCTATCTGAAGCACATCCCTGGCATTATCTCAGCCGGGTCTCCCTGGACTCAGGAGGCAGAATTGACACCCTGTAGAGTGGAGCAGCAGGTTCTGTTATCAGGGGACTCCTCTCCTTGGGGGCAGGAAAAGCCAGACTAAGGAACTCTCTGCAATCGCCTTAGGAACTCCTCTGTGTCCGCAGCGCAGCCTCGACATCAGGCCCAGTTTTTATTTTCTTTCTGTGAAAAAAACGCAAAACATATCCTCAACCCCAAATATATATAGGTCGGGTTTTTTCATAATGCATTGCAAGGGCTTTTCCACCTTGCCCTAGCAAAGGTCAGCTTGGTGTTATCATGTCAGATCCGTTTGCATCTGGATCTACTTGCAAGTTTCATAAGCTGCTTACAAGGGAGCCTTATTATGCTCCATAATATTTTTTTTATTATTATTAGCCAGATATGCAGTTCCTCCATTGGAAGAGCCATTTGTAAAATTTAGCATAAAATCCTTTAAGGGATTTTTTTTTTGCTATAACATTACGCAAAATACAGTTGTGTGAATTGTAGCAATAATCATCTGGGGATCAAGCCACATTTTTTTAGCTTTTATCCTGCCCTTTTGTACCAGACAGGCTACTGGTTTAAATTAAGAGTTTAATATCTTAATTGGCAAAACTTGAGAAGATTTTGCCATAAACAGCATTTTTTTTTTATAAAAATGTTGTAGAATAAGTTTTATATTTAATAGCACACTTGCCATAGCTGCATTATAATTAATATACTGTATTTGTTGATTATTGTATACTTTACCTGTTGATTTATATTTTACCTGTTTGAGTACCCTTAGGTAGTTTAAGCTCTGTCTATTGGAAACTGTTTTTTTTTTATTTTATTTTTTTCTATTCAATATGGCTCCCTTAATTAAGATGTGCTCTGGCGAACCTTACTTTACATTCCCAAACATCCCGTTTCCCCCAGGTTCCCCATCCTCCTCTCACATTCTCTCCCCTTCTCCCTCACCCCCCCACTCCACCACACCCCCAAGATCCCAAATTTTTGCCCGGCAATCTGGTCTACTTCCCACAACCAGGAGGATAGCTATATGTTTTTCTTTTGGTTCACCTTCTTATTTAGTTTCTTTAGGATATCAAATTATAGACTCACTGACCTTTATTTATCTCTAGAAACCAATTATGAGTGAGTACATCCCATGTTCATCCTTTTGGGTCTGGGTTACCTCACTCAGGATAGTGTTTTCTATTTCCATCCATTTGCATGCAAAAATTGAGTGAAGTCATTGTTTTTTACCGCTGAGTAGTATTCTAATGTGTATATATTCCATACTTTCTTCATCCATTCTTCCATTGAAGGGCATCTAGGTTGTTTCCAGGTTCTGGCTATTACAAATAATGCTGCTATGAACATAGTTGAACAAATGTCCTTGTCATATGATCGGGCATCTCGTGGGTATATTCCCAAGAGTGGCATTGCTGGGTCCATGGGTAGGTTGATCCCAAATTTCCTGAGAAACCGCCACACTGCTTTCCAAAGTGGTTGCACAAGTTTGCATTCCCACCAGCAATGGATGAGGGTACCCCTTTCTCCACAGTCCTCTCCAGCAAAGGCTATCATTAGTGTTTTTTGATTTTAGCCATTCTGACAGGTGTAAGGTGATATCTCAATGTTGTTTTGATTTGCATTTCCCTGATTGCTAATGAGGCTGAGCATGACCTTAAGTGCTTTTTGGCCATTTGAACTTCTTCTTTTGAGAATTCTCTCTTCAGATCAGTGCCCCCATTTTTTAATTGGGTTAATTAGCATTTTAAAGTCTAGTTTCTTGAGTTCTTTATATATTTTGGAGATCAGACCTTTGTCTGTTGCGGGGTTGGTAAAGATCTTCTCCCAGTCAGTGGGGTTCCCTTTTTGTCTTAGTGACAGTGTCTTTTTGCTTTACAGAATCTTCTCAGTTTCAGTAGGTCCCATTTATTCAATGTTGCCCTTAATGGCTGTGCTGCTGGGGTTATACCTAGGAAGCGATCGCCTGTGCCCATCTGTTGTAGGGTACTTCCCACTTTCTCTTCTATCAGGTTCAGTGTGTTCAGATTGATATTGAGGTCTTTGATCCATTTGGACTTGAGTTTTGTGCATGGTGATAGATATGGGTCAATTTTCTTTCTTCTACAGGTTGACATCCAGTTGTGCCAGCACCATTTGTTGAAGATGCTTTCTTTCTTCCATTGTATACTTTTAGCACCTTTATCGAAAATGAGGTGTTTATAGGTTTGTGGGTTAAGATCCGGGTCTTCTACACGATTCCATTGGTCGACTTCTCTATTTTTATGCCAATACCACACTGTTTTCATTACTGTAGCTCTATAGTAGAGTTTAAAGTCAGGGATGGTAATGCCTCCAGAAGTACCTTTATTGTACAAGATTGTTTTGGCTATCCTGGGTTTTTTGTTATTCCATATAAAGTTGATTATTGTCCTTTCAAGATCAGTGAAGAATTTTAATGGGATCTTTGATGGGGATTGCATTGAATCTATAAATTGCCTTTGGTAGGATTGCCATTTTTACTATGTTGATCCTCCCAATCCAAGAGCAAGGGAGATCCTTCCATTTTCCTGGTATCCTCTTCAATTTCTTTCTTCAATGCCTTAAAGTTCTTGTCAAATAGATCCTTCACTTCTTTGGTTAGAGTTACCCCGAGATATTTTATGCTGTTTGTGGCTATCGTGAAAGGTGATGCTTCTCTGATTTCCTCTCTGCTTCCATATCCTTTGTGTATAGGAGGGCGACTGATTTTTTGGAGTTGATCTTGTATCCGGCTACATTACTAAAAGGTGTTTATCAGCTGTAGGAGTTCTTTGGTGGAGTTTTTGGGGTCGCTTATGTAGACTATCATATCATCTGCAAATAACGAAAGTTTAACTTCTTCCTTTCCAATTCGAATCCCCTTGATCCCCTTATGTTGTCTTATTGCTATTGCTAAAACTTCAAGCACTATATTGAAGAGGTATGGAGAGAGTGGACAGCCTTGTCGTGTTCCTGATTTAAGTGGGATGGCTTTGAGTTTCTCTCCGTTTAATTTGATGTTAGCTGTCGGTTTGCTGTAAATAGCTTTTATTATATTTAAGTATGACACTTGTATCCCTAATCTCTCCAAGACTTTTATCATAAAGGGATGTTGAATTTTGTCAAAAGCTTTTTCAGCATCTAATGAAATGATCATATGGTTTTTTTTCTTTCAGTTTATTTATATGATGGATTACATTGATAGATTTTCGTATGTTGAACCAGCCTTGCATCTCTGGTATGAAGCCTACTTGATCATAATGGATAATGTTTCTAATGTATTCTTGGATACGGTTCGCCAGTATTTTGTTGAGGATTTTTGCGTCGATGTTCATGAGTGAGATTGGCCTGTAATTCTCTTTCTTGGTTGAGTCTTTGTGTGGTTTTGGTATCAGAGTGATGTTAGCTTCATAAAAGGAATTTGGCAATGACTCTTCTGTTTCTATATTGTGAAATACCTTAAGGAGTATAGGTATTAGGTCTTCTTGGAAATTCTGGTAGAATTCCGCATTGAAACCCTCTGGTCCTGGGCTTTTTTTGGTAGGGAGGTTTTTGATAACAGCTTCTAATTCTTCGCGATTGACAGGTCTATTTAGATTGTTCACCTGGTCCTGATTTAACTTTGGTATATGGTATTTATCTAAAAAAGTGTCCATTTCTTTTACATTTTCCAGTTTTGTGGCATACAGGCTTTTGTAGTAAGATCTAATGATTCTCTGAATTTCCTCTATGCCTGTGGTTATGTCCCCCTTTTCATTTCTGATCTTATTAATTTGCAGATTCTCTCTCTGCCGTTTGATTAGTTTGGATAGGGGTTTATCAATTTTGTTGATTTTCTCCAGGAACCAGCTTTTTGTTTCATTGATTCTTTGGATTGTTTTCTGTGTTTCTATTTTGTTGATTTCAGCCCTCAGTTTGACTATTTCCAGTCTTCTACTCCTCTTAGGTGAGTCTGCTTCTTTTTTTTCTAGAGCTTTCAGGTGGGCTGTTAAGTCTCCAATGTATGCTTTCTCTGTTTTCTTTAAGTGGGCACTAAGGGCTATGAACTTTCCCCTTAGGACTGCTTTCAAAGTGTCCCATAAGTTTGAGTATGTTGATTCTTTATTTTCATTGAATTCAAGGGAAGACTTTAATTTCTTTCTTTATTTCTTCTTTAATCCAGGTGTGGGTCAATAGTTGACTATTCAGTTTCCATGAGTTTGCAGGCTTTCTGGGGGTAGCATTGTTGTTGAATTCTAACTTTAGTCCGTGGTGATCTGATAAGACACAGGTGGTTATGGATTTTTTTGTAACTGTGGAAGTTTGCTTTGTTACCGAGGATGTGGTCAATTTTCGAGAAGGTTCCATGAGCTGCAGAGAAGAAGGTATATTCTTTCCTATTTGGGTGGAATGTTCTATAGATGTCTGTTAAGTCCATTTGATTCAATACCTCCATTAATTCTCTTATTTCTCTGTTAGGTTTCTGTCTGATTGACCTGTCCATTGGTGAAAGAGGCGTGTTGAGATCTCCCACTATTAGTGTGTGTCGGTTTGATGGCGTCTTTGAGTTTTAGTAATGTTTCTTTTACATATGTGGGTGCTTTTATATTAGGGGCATAGATATTCAGGATTGAGACCTCATCCTGATCAATTGTTCCTGTTATGAGTATAAAATATCCCTCTCCATCTCTTCTGATTGATTTAAGTTTGAAGTCAACTTTGTTAGAAATTAGTATGGCCACACCAGCTTGTTTCTTAGGTCCATTTGCTTGATAAACCTTTTCCCATCCCTTTACTCTAAGTAGGTGCCTATCTTTGTGGTTGAGGTGTGTTTCTTGTAAACAGCAGAATGTTGGATCCTGTTTGCGTATCCAATCTCTTAGCCTGTGTCTTTTTATAGGTGAGTTGAGTCCATTGACATTAAGGGATATTAATGACCAGTGGTTGCTAACTCTGGTCACTTTTTTAGTCATAGGGTTTGTGTGTTTGCTTTCTTTTAGTTGCGCTGGTAAAGGGTGTCTAGAAGTTTGAGTTATTGTGGTCATTGTTGGTCTCCCTTGGTTTGTGATTTTCCTTCTATTACTTTCTGTAAGGCTGGATTTGTGGCTACGTATTGTTTAAATTTGTTTTTATCCTGGAAAATTTTGTTTTCTCCATTTATAGTGAACGAAAGCTTGGCTGGGTATAGTAGTCTGGGCTTGCATCCATGTTCTCTTAGCTTCTGCAGTACATCTATCCAGGACCTTCTGGCTTTCATGGTTTCCATAGAGTAGTCAGGAGTAAGTCTGATAGGTTTACCTTTATAAGTAACTTGACCTTTTTCCTTTGCAGCTCTTAATATTCTTTCTTTATTCTGGATGTTTTGTGTTCTGATTATTATGTGGCGAGGAGATGTTTTTTTCTGGTCCAGTCTATTCGGTGTTCTGTATGCTTCTTGAACCTTCAAAGGAATATCTTTCTTTAGGCTGGGAAAGTTTTCTTCTATAATTTTATTAAATATATTTTCTGAACCATTGAGCTGTACTTCTTCTCCTTCTTGTATCCCAATTATTCTTAGGTTTGGTCTTTTTTATTGTGTCCCATATTTCCTGAATGTTTTGTGATGAGAATTTGTTGGTTTTGCTGTTTTCTTTGATCAGTGTGTTAATTTTCTCTATGGTATCTTCAGTGTCTGACATTCTTTCTTCTAACTCTTGTAATCTGTTGGTAGTACTTGTCTCTGTAGTTCCTGTTCGTTTACCCAGATTTTCCATCTCCAACCTTCCCTCGGTTTGTGTTTTCTTCATTACTTCCATTTCATTCTTCAGGTCTTGAACCATTTTCCCTTACCTGTTTGATTGCATTTTCTTGTTTCTCTTGGTTTTCTTGGGTATCTTTGAGTGATTTATTCATTTCCTCTACCTTTTTGTTTGTAATCTCTAATTGTTTATGGCAGTTTTTCACCTCCTGTTTAAGGTCTTCTATTATTTTCAAAAAATTCACTTTTGGGTCGATTTTTTCTACTTCTTCTGGAGTAGGGTGTACAATTCTTCTTATTTCGGGATCCCTGGGTTCTGGTGATGTCATGTTGCCTTTCAGGTTGTTGGAGGAATTCTTGCATTGGCGCCTTCCCATCTCCTCTTTCAAATGAAGCCAAGAGAGGCCTGGTGTCTTGGTCCAGTTTTTGCTGTGACTGAGCCTCTGGGTGTATCTCTTCAGTGTGGAAGCAAGGTCCGTCCTGCTGAGCTTGAACTGCCCAGTGATGTCTCTCCTGGCACCTGGATCTGATCTCCCTGCTGCTTGGGTGTCTCGCGAACAAAGGGCCAACCTCGCTGCCACAGGGCAGGCAGGCCACCTAGACAAAGGAGCTACTACCCTCCTGGCTGCCCTCCCAATTCGGACCCTGTCCCAGCGCCCAAACAGGCTGAGCTGGGAGCTGTTGTGTGGTTCAAGGAGGGGCGGGGGTCAGAGGAGGTGGGGGAGGGTCGTGGATGCAAGCTGGGTGGGATATGAATAGAGAGGAAGTATCGGGCAGTATAGCCCCTGCAGACTGACCAAGGAGTGCAGGAGGATTGAGGAACGTCTGAGTTCCCTGTCCCGGGCTGCTGCCACAGTCAGAAACTCACCCACCCTGGTGATGTCTCTCCTGGTACCAGGATCTGGTCTCCGTGCTGCTTGGGTGTCTCGCGAACAAAGGGCCGACCACCTTAATTGAACTTTTTACACAGCGCATCTGGATTATCGGTTCCTTGTGATTCTGCTTCTTGGTAACAGTGCCACCTCTAGCAGTTCTTTTCTTATTCATGATTGTTTTAGTTTTCTCTGTTTGTTTTGTTTCCATATGAAGCTGAGAATTGTCCTTTCAACAACTGTGCAACTATGAAGCCTTCCTTTTTTTTTTTTTTTTTCACCTATGATCAACCACCAATAAGTACTCAGCAAGCAGCAGCTGCATCAAACTCAGGCTATCAACCACTTTTTCTATCATTTAAATAAGTATCATGTGTAACTATGAGGTCAATGAATCAATTAGCCATATTTCTTTACTTAAACATGATCCTTCTTTGACAGTAGTCTTCTGCTTAAGGTGTTAACAGAGTTGATAACTTTGAGTGTGAGGCTTTGCTCTACCTTTTTAAACCAGGCATTGTGGAAATTCATCTCTTTTCAGCAACACAGAGGCCTCATGATCTGTCGTTCTTGAAGATAGCATTTGTAGAAAGTGTAGACTAGCAGGAACACTTTGCATGTGGCATAGATTTACCCAGTCTCTTCTATCAAGCAAGAATTAATTTTTCCCATTTATGTTTCACCCAAAGTTAGTCTTTTGACATTTACTGTATTTATCAGTGCGGTGCTATGAACAATGAGGCATACATAGAACAGAAATTAGCAGAAGTTTATAATCATAACCATTTGGTCTTTGTTTTTTTTTAATTTAGAAATGCATATTTGGATCTTTGCTTAATTGCTTCAAATTTTCAATCCTATCAGTGTGGTTCCTTTCCCCAAGAGACCATGTGTTCACCAATGTTCTGCTCTCCCTTGATTTAGTTGTCTTTCTCATGCAAGAAGTTCTTCATGTAACACTTCATTTTATCCAAAATCTCAGACTTCTCCTTAATGCCTTCCTTTTTTACCCATTGTGCCACAAATCACCACCTGGGTCTTTTGTCATGTCTTCTACAGCTTTTGTTTTCTATTTTATTGAATACCCTTTGCACATATTTTTCATATATAATATGGGTTTTATTTACCAAACAAACCAATTCTGACAGTCAAGAAGAGCATTCTTCTTCACTTCGTGGTTAGTCAGACTTTTGGTCTGCTGATAAGATCTGAGAGAATATGGGAAGACACATTTATTCTTGCAATCACTTCCACAGACTTCAGCTCAAGGTCTGTGAATTCATTTGCTGCATGCCTGTTGTAAGTTGAAATATCACAGTAAACAGAATCTCAGAGAATTATTTTTCATGTTGTCCCATCCAGAAAGCTGAAAGAGACCTGAATGGGTGTATGAGCAGCAGTATCTTAACAGGGCATGTTTCCAGATACTTATTTCTTCCAACACAGGTCTGTCTCTTACTTTGCACCACAATACCACATTGCCATTATTTCTGGAATTTACCAAAGGAGTAACCACTGAATAAATCACAGTTTTCATGAACCAGTCGTTTCACTGAAGGTCATCATCTGGGAGCCAGGCTTTTATCAAGGCTTTGGTGGACATTTCTGATTTAAGCCATAAGAATTATTTTCTTTCCTTCATAAATGTTACTGTTCTAGTCTTGATCATGATCATTTCACTTACAAACTGTACTTACTGTTAGACATTTTGTTATTTTGTAAACATTGAAAAACTCTCCTGATTTTCCATGGCACACACGAACATTGATAGACACAAAGGAATAGAGGATTACCATCTGACTTCTTAATATTGGGTTGACATCTTCTTGAGTCCTGCTTGTTTTAAATAGTTACATGTAATCCATGAAATTAATTTCTTTCTCCCATATGACTCTGAAGAAAATTAGGCAAACTTTACAACAATGCAAGATATTTAAATGATACAGGAATCCGTAAGACTGGCAGTCTTCAAAGTGGCAGGACCATAGTCACTTAATTTTATAATAAATCTTGAAACTGAGTAAACTTCTCCATTATCGCCACAAGTAAACTCCTAGCAATTCATTGGCAATCCAAGGCCCTCTGTCAGGAAATTGATAAAAATAATTGAAACTATCTTGATTCCATGCAAAATTTATTGAATCATGAATTACTAATTTGAGGATAAAAGATGACAAGTCTTAGACATGTTCAAATGAGTTAATTTGATGTCACACTATATTTTGAATAAGCTATTCTTAGTCATCTTATGTTGATCTCTATGATCCAATCTAACTCTTTAAATACTCCTAATTATAGGCTGTTGCTTTCTTTATACTGTTCTTTTTATTTTAAGAATTCAAAGTGTTAGGACAAATAACTTTTGAACAAACAAATGATGCTCCTATTGAGTAAACCACTTAGAAATGTCATCCTCTAAGGTTGAATTCCAAAACTATCTAGTCATTATAATTTTTTTATCATGCTTTCCCCTCTCTGTCTTATGAACAAAAAAATCCACTGAGCTAAGCAGCAACCACTTTTTTGAAGGCAATTTTTGAGTCAGACAGTTTGATAAGTACACTGACATTTCTCAAGGCAGTTTCTTGAAACTTCTAGCATCTTCATTTGGCCATTGATTAGTTGTTCTTAGAGAAACTAAGTGACAAGAGAGCTGCATGAAACTTGGTGCTAAATGGGAATATAGATTCAAAACGATTTTGTTTTCACTTCAAAACAGACTATTTCTTTTACCTAGCCTCTAAAATCTATGACAATCAATTCAATTCATGGGACCCAGCTTACATTTTAGTTTTGCATTAAATTTTTAATTTTCCAGAGCTGCTGTATCATTTTAAAAGATTTTTAACTGCCTAGATGATGGCTAATTTCTATATTTATTATTTGATTGAATTTATTGTGACAATTAAACAAAAGAAAATGCTCTATAAGAAAAGCAATTCTAGCTATCAATATTTTTTGTTTTTCATATATTTTAATGATTTCTTTGTTTCTCCACAGCTTATTTTTATTCAGTGTTAATAATTTGCTAAAATTGTGTTTAAGATGATTATAAGTTATTAATGTCTGTTTTATTTTATCTAAAGACATATATTATCCAATATCCCATCCTTTCATAATGATATTCTGTCTCAGTTCTGTATTTCACACAGTTAAGTTATTTAATTATACTAATATTATTTTTATGGAAGTTGCCTAAGTCTGTGTGTTCTAATTCTTGACTGCCAAATGTCCCTAAGCATCGAAAGATTAAATCTATAACAATAGTCTTCAAACAAGTTTATTATAGCATATGCCTCAGTTAATAAAATAAGTTAGCTTTAAAAACTTAGGAATTTCAAGTGTCTAAACTTTCTTGCCTTTAGGCTTTCTTCAAGGCGAAACATTTCAACTCAAAAACACCTTATTTTTAGAAGAATTCATCATCATCCTAAAAAAATATAGCTGATACTTTGTATATTTAAGGGAAAAAATTTCAAACTATTCTTGCCTTGAATAAAATTTGTAAAAATAAATGATTTTTAGTGTCTTTGGCAAGTGGAGACAGGCAAATCTTCTTGCTTTAAAAAAGTTTCTCTAAGTTTCCTCATTTTAGAATTCCAATTCTAGAGCTGTCCATTACCATAAGGGTTACTGTATGTACATCAGCAAGATCACAATTGCCCTAGTCACGGCAAACATCTCTTCAGTTATGGAGCCTTTAATCTAGTTGTAGACAAGGCATATATCAGATCCATTATAAGATGACAATACTAGAATGTGGAAAATAGTATGTATTAAACCTGCAGTGAATACAAATGTTTCAAAATGTTAGAAATAGGAGAAATGTGGAGATTCTTCATCAAAAATCATTTATTTTATATGTATAAATGGGCATTTGGCCTGCATGTATGTATGTGCAACTCATACAATCCTGGAGATTATGAAAGCTGGAAGAGGACATTGGGCTTCATAGATATGGACGTATAGATTCTTCTTAGCCATTGTGTGGGTGTGGCAAACAAAACCTAGAGGACACTGGGCTTTATAGATATGGAGGTATATATAGTTGTAAGCCATTGTGTGGGTGCAGCGAACCAAACTTTGCCCTCTAGGAGAGCAGCAACTGTTTTAACAATGAACCATCACTTCATCGCAAACTTTTTCATTTTTTTAAAAGCAACTCAAGGTGAGCTCTGGATGTGTAGCAAGACGTTCAGGTAAATAAAGTCATAGTCAGCTATTGTGTTATAGAACAATCTGGGGCTACTACAATCCAAGAACATCTGCAGCAAATTGTAGGTTGGCCTGTAAAATATATTGTATAATCATCACTGTTTGGGTTTCCTTCGGGTCACCATATTGCTATTGTTGTAAGATCTTAAATGTCAGTATATTTATCTATTTATTTATTTATTCATTTGTGTTTATAGTTGTAAGTACTGTGGATTGAACCTCAGATCTGGAGAATGCCAGGTAAATCATTCTATCTACTATTTAACTGTATATCTCATGCTCTCAATAAGTTCTCTCACAGAAATATTTGAGGTGACTAATTAGATAAAAAACTAAGAATTAAGAGGAATAATGTGTTGGCAAATTACAAGTATGTAATATCAACAATTAACAAGTAGTTTTTCAAATGTAACTGATTTTATTCCTCTGACAGACATATGAGTTGTTCTGGTTGTCTATTTACTTTAGAGCTGTAGAATAGTATGGAAAGCCACAGAAATATTTTTAGAAGAAAATATTAAGGGAATGTTCCCAAAGTTTCTGCTTTTTTCTTTTCTATTTCTTGAAATTTCACTTGTTTTCTCCAATATTTTTATAAGGGGAAAATAATTATATTAAAAATAGTAAAATGTCTTCAAGGCAAACAGAAAGCTAAATACAAGACACAAAGTTCTAAGGGAAGCAAACCATTTGGTATTAATAAAATTTGAGTTGAAGTCAACGAACACTAAATTTCAGTATACATGGGTAGAATGATAAGAATAAAATGATTCCTAAAATTGCTTCTGAGACTAGGACTATTTTTATTTAGCTAATGTAAGTTTTTAATAATGGCATTAGAAGTAAACTTTCTAAAACACTAAATAAACTTTCATCTTTGTCCTGTAGCAAAATCATTTATAGACTGAGAAGACTTTTGGGAAAAAAAGCTCTAAAGACTACTAGGAGAGCAGGTATGCATGAAACAAGGGAAGCCTATGAGCTACACAGCTGAAAATATATATATACACTTGTCCTACCCACATGAAATTTATCTCATGGCATATTTTACATTTTACATTTGTTACAATGTAATTGCGTACTTCATCTGCAATGTATCATCATGATATTTCTAAACAGTGAAAGACCTAGGATAATTAAACACAGAACAGAATGAAAAACATCATCCTTTACTTCTATAAATTAATGGTAATTTCAGTCTTAATTGCCTTACATATGCTTAGAAATTACTCTCAAGGTGAAAAATTCAACACTGAGCAAATATTCTAACAGTGCGACAAAATTATAAGAAAAGGTAACAGTCACTGGCTCACAATCAAAAGTCATTTTCCAGATAACCACGGCTGCTGAATTTGGATTATGCATTAGACTTACTGTGACCCCCTTAAAAGTTAGATAGAATTTTAAACCAGTCATTCAGAGATTTGGTGTGTCCTAAATGTGCTATTCACTAAAGTCTCCACATAATGGTCACAGCACGCAAATTGCACAAACTGTTAATTTACTGCCAACTAGTTACCACTTGTGACGTCTGAACAAGCAGAGTGAACACCGCGCTAGCAGTTTGCACACCTGCTTTCTGTCATCTTATAGGAACACAAAACCTACAAGACCAAAGAGGATCAAGAACCTGCGCTGTTGTGCATGCGTGTGTGCTTGCATGTTGTGTGGGGGGAAGCAGGGTAGGAAACTCAGGGCTATGCACATGCTCAACAAGTACTCTCCCTGTGAGGGTGCAGTCCTTCGCAATGTGTTTTTTTGACTGATGTGTTTTTCTTCATTTACAAGAACTTGACATAAGCTGATACCACATTTAGGGCTTTGCACACTTGTTAGAACTCGTATTATCTAGTAACTGTAAAATATGTGATACAATTGCTATGTTAAAATAAAAGCAACGAGAAAACCACTTACCAGTTAGAGCAAACATAGCTAATTGGTGCATGCCTATTCAGTGTCTCCCCCCATCTCTATTTTTCAACCGAGTTCACGTTTTCAAAAACGGCAAGTTCTCCTCTATCACAAAAACTTGAGGCCGCATGAATTATGGAAGCAAATGCTTCATATAAGTATAGATTAAAAAAAATTACAGCTCTTCAACCTGGAGAAATAAAAGTCAAGAAGGGATGTTACAAAATCCATAAATTCAAAAATATTATGAGAGAATGGAGATGAATATTTTCAGCAATGTGAGAACATTTGAAGAGGCTGTCCCTAGAAAGTCACAAAAGGCACTTTTTAGAACTAATAAAAGACACTTCCATTTTACAGAGTGAGTTGTAAAACTCAGGAACTTAAAACTCTGAAAATGATCTGTGTTGAGGATATAAATAAACTGAAAAGATGGGAGAGAAAATTCCATGGCTTATAAATCTGAAACAAATTGAAGAAAAACTAGGGTACATGGCTGATATGGCTCTAAGATAAGAATTTTATTAATATTTTAAACAAAGTCCAGTTTCTTTGAAGTTCTCCAAATCCTTGAACTCTGAATTTTTGTCTGCCTAAGTTTTCTGAACAGTGGATTATTGTAGTTTCTGTTAAACAAGAAAAGCTAATCCTATACCTTCACTCCAAATGAATAGGTATAAGTATTTTATTGACCTTTAAATATTCTTAATAGTTATTCTAAATAATCCATCCTGAATAATCAGTTATTAATAATAAGTTATTCTTAATAAATTAAACATTTATTTGCCTGAGATTCTTCAAAATCATAAGGCTATGTAAATTTTCACTTTTAGTTTGCCATAAATTTAAAGTAACAGAATAGAGTTTTAAAGATATCCATGTGTATTGTTCTAGTATACCTCATTTTTAGACAGATGTTATAGGAGCCTGCTTGTTTGTTCCTGGCTGCTCAACCCCAAAATAACATCACAGAAACTGTATTAATTAAATGACTGCTTGAATAATTAGCTCTAGTTTCTTATTGGCTAACATTTACATCTTAATTTAATCCATTTCTATTAATCTGTATATTGCCACGTGACTGTGGTTCTTGTATGTCCAGTTCATATAGCATAGCATCAAGCAGTCCAGGCAAGAGCAGGTTCTTACCCAAATGGTTAACCAAGGCCATAAGGAGTCCCAAAGATGTCTACCATTCTCTTGGAGTAGCTTGATGCTGCCAGGAGCAGATGTGTTTCATTGTCATGAAAGGTCTAAGTTCTTAAAATTAAAACGTTCCTTTTCCTTTAGACAGAAAAGGATAGGGGATGTGTGATTCCTCTGTATGCTTTGAATACCATTGTTTAATAAAGAAACAGGCTTGGACCTGTGCAGTGTCGGATAGAGGTAGGCTGGGGAAAACTAAACTAAATGCTGGTCGAAAGAAGACAGTGAGATGCCATTTAGCCACCAGAGGGGAAAGAAGTGAGACACTGTATGGAACCTTGCTGGTAAGCCACAGCCAGGCGGTGATGCACAGATTAATAGAAGTGGGTTAAATTCAGATGTAAGAGCTAGCCAAAAGAACCTAGAGCTAATAGGCTAAACACTGATTTGATTAATACAGTTTTTGTGTGGTTATTTTGAGTCTGAACAGCTGGTAGCAAACAAGCTGTCTCCCTACTACAAATAGGCATGTTGTGAAACTTTATGGGTCTACCTTCTGACTTCTCTAACAGATGCAATCTCAGAGTGAGCTACCTGATGTTCTGAGTTTTACCATCTTCCTGGCCTCTTTTTTCCATCTTCTCTGAATCTAAGGATAGGAGTTGGTTTTGTTATTGTTGTTTTTATTTTTACTTATATTTGTTGGGACTTGACTGCATGTAAAATAGAAAGTATGAGAGTCATTGATTAGAGAACAATACTAATTTATGCACTATTGGCTGGTGATCAATTACCATAACATTTGATAGAGCCTGGTATAGAGACACTAATTTTTTTGCTATGGAAGTGAAGGTCATTGCTTTCTCTCTGGCAAGAAAATACTCCCATAACATTGATTCAGTTGGCTTCTATTATTTGATCAACTATTAAGAAGACATAAAGAGTGTCATCTTACCTTCTTGAGTTTTTTCAACATAAATTTAACTAGATATTTTTACAGTAAGTGATATCACTCAAATATATTTAACAGAGCCCAAGTAAATTTTGTTGATATTTTGATACAAATAGTTCAACACAGGGACAATAGTGGGATTCACAAAGTACTGTTAGCACCTTACTTCACATTCCCTAGAATACAGATTAGTAGCAAAGTTTTCATTTGTTTATATTCTTTCAGCAATAAAATGAAAATAAGAGTATCTTCTTTTGCATCTGTTACTGGAATTAAATATAGTAAGTTACTTTTTTTGCTACAGAGAATATTTTCTCTCTTCTAATTCTCTCCCTTTCTCTCTACCTTCCACAATAAACAACTAATAGAAACATATTCAATCTCACAGTTTAACTGATACCATAATCATACTTTTTGCCAGTTGAATTTATTTTTATCACGAATGAATGTAGATTGTCTCTGGTGATAAATGCATTTATCATCATGCTATCATTCTTATGCTAGCTAAAGAGCCTATGTATTTACAGGAGACACTTGCTGAATGAAGGCAACAATTATTCTACACTCAATTATCCTTGCTTAGCTGCAAGTGTTCTCATGACACCCAAGTATTTGAGTACAGAAAAGCTGAATTTTATGAATGGCTTTAGACTGAAAATCATTTTCAATAAACATGAGTCCTTACATGTATCAACTGCTAATACATATGCATGAATGAAGCCTGATACAATTGAGTAGAAACTGCAAGCTCAAACACATTAAGCAAACTCATGAATGTAAATTAGTATTGGCTGTTTTCAGTAGATTTTTTCCTGAATTTTACAATTAAATTATTTCAGAATCTTGGAATTAAAATTCTTAGGTCACATCAACCTAGAAGAAAGTAACTTTTTTTGGACTTTTATACATTGTTTTTAAACATACAACAGGCACTTTTATTAGGGAGAAAATAAAAAAAAAACTAAAAAGTTGCATGCCTACAACTGTTATTTTCTGTATTTGCATGGCTTATTAAAGTGGATGGCATGGAAAGTTTTGATTTCCATTTTTAGTTCTGTTGAAAAAATATATAATGCAACTATAAAAGTCACCTAGCTCTAATAATCTGTTATTAGTTACGTCATTTGTATCATAAAGGGAAATGTCAAAATATATGAATTATCATAATATGAAGTATAAGCTGTTGTTTTATTATTGTTTTTATGAGTTAATTTTCTTGAACAATAGCCATGTATAAAATTATTTTAACATAATAGGATTTTTCTTAAATAGAAATAACTTTTTATTTTATGAAATTATTTCATTGTGAAAGATAATTAAACCTACATGTGAGTATAAGTTTATATTTATCCATATACAATCATTAAAATAATATAGATGCATCTATACATATATAATACAATATAATTTAGCAATATAGTAGATTAATTCCTATTTTGCAGCATCTTGATATTTTGAGATTAATTACACAGATAAAGACAAATGTCTCATGGTTTTATTTACATATGAAATTGAAATTAGCTGAACTCTTAGAGGCAGAAGATGGGAGAGACTGGTGGGAGAAATTGAAAAAAGGCAATGTTATATTGATCAATAGCTAAAAGATTCAGTTAGGAGACATTATTTTTAGTAGGGTAATATAGTTAGAAATATTGTATTATTTTAAAAGTTTCAGAAATGTTGACCCTGAACATATCCAAAAGAAAGTTGTAAGGACTTGGATTTATGGATATGTTAAATAACTTGATTTCACTATTAAATAATGTATATATGAATAGAAACATCTCATTTTGTGAAAAATCTTATTTAACCAAATATATTCAGAGACATCTTAGACTAGACCTATGTTTTGAAAACTATTTAAAGCTGAATTATGGATTTCTTATAAATGCCTTGTTCTTTCTAGTCTAGATGTCGACCAAATTTCTCCTATATCCTCAATCCATAAAAAGCTGTAAATTTAAGATATAATGAGGGTTATTTCATGATAAATACATCACAAAAGTATGAATAAAAAAGAAAATTCATTGTTTCACTATAGGCAGGTATTTCTATTAATTTATGGAAGTGTTTGTCTTGCTTGTAAAATTCTATTTTTATGGAATAGAGAGTTATTGCTGCTATAAGATGTAAAAAATGGCTAGACACCAGAGGAAAATATAATAAGGACATTTGGGTAAAGAATACAGTAATATCCAACACTTTCACTAGGAAGCTGGAAAAGTTATTGTAGCTGGTTTTCTTTTCTATAACAAATTGGAGAGTTCTTACTATTAATAAACCTAATTATCTGAATATTATCATAGATACTTGGGATCCTTTTAAAATAAATTAAGCCATTGCTGAAATTTCTTGATTTTTTTCCTGTCTAGAAAATCGTATCCATGTGAATTGAGTTTTAAACATACCAGTGGCTTTGTCCTGGTATAGGAGAGTGAACAAAGATCAGACTGTTGAGAAAAGAGAGGCACACTATACAAATCTCGCCACCAACTCAGTATTCATTCTACCCATTTTTAGAACAGAGATTCTGACACCTTAGGAAAGTTTCCAGCCGAACATTTGGTTTCACATTCTGTTTGCCATTGAGGGTGGCCTCAGTGGCAGCATTTCGGACCAATAAAACGAGGAAGAACAATATCAGTCAATGCCCCCAGGAGAGCGACTCATTCTCAGATAAAGAATACAGGGACAGATTTAGCTGTCTGTACCCTTTTTCTCTACCCCCCTTCCCTTTATCTTCTGTGGTGTGCTTTTCTGATGCTTAGCAATGCAGGAGCCATGTTGCAACTGAGGATAAAAGTCACAATTCAAAGGCTAGAGGCCCCATAGGTAGATTGTCGCTGAACCACCGGGATATCTTAGGGCCACTGCTCTAGGCCTGAACTCTTTATATAAAAAAAATAATAATAATAAATCACGTTTTAAATCTCTCCTGTTTCTTTCATCTTATATAGTGCCAAATAAGGAAAGGAAATAAAAAGGGGGAGGAGGAAAAAGTGCAATGAAGACAGTGAATCCATATAGTTTAGAGGAAATGAAAGCTTTTAAAGTAGGCAAATAATTATGAGCCCAATCTTCATGCTCAAAAACGACTCCAACAGTTTAGGCGGTGACATCTGGAGTCTAGACAGGAAGTTGAAGGGTGACGCTGAATCAGCTCCTTCCTAAGAAGTCACCATGGAATTTAAAGATATATACATTGAAAAAAATAGTAGTGTGTCCTTTACTTACAGCAAGGGGCATGCAGAATGTCTCTTTAACTTGCCATGAAACCTTAAAACAAATGTAGGCATCGAGTAGAAAACTGGCACACTTTGGCACTATTTTAATCTCATGATAATGTAAATTCTAAAACATCTTTAGATTATATTCCCTGCATAATTTCGGGAAAACTGAGCACTATCACTGGGGTGAACATTTTTTCAGTATACATTTCAAAGTTTCAACTTTTAATGTCCAGTTAACCAGATACAAACTCTAAACTTCATTGTGATTACAAGCAGCAAATACGAATCCGGAAGAAGGAAAAGATGACCTGATTGTTCTGTCTAGCATTGTGGACAGTGCAGAAGCATTTATGTGGCTCAAACCGTTTCCACTCTTTAGTTTAGTGGTGAGGTCTTTAGTTGGGCACTATTCTAAGTCTCCGTCTTACATACTTTTATTCATTCCTTCTTTTAAAAACACAGGTCCTTGGTTCGCCTAATGCCTTTAAAATATGCTTATAGGTTTCCTGACATTTCTGCCAGGGAGAAAATACTGAAGCTGAATAAGTGATGCTGTGTTCAGTCACTGAGTGTCCAGCAAATTTGTTTGCAGTGGTTGTAACTCGAACAGTCAGCGAGACGGCCGCCGCTTCTATGCCTCTCACCTTTCTAATTTCCTGTTTCTTCCTCCTTTGTGAACAGCAGGGATTTTATCTCTTCAAAGCATTTACATTGAAATAAGACTGTATTTGTGGAAAATACATAGTCTTAAATTTTTCTTTCAAAAAATCTTGCTTAAAACATTGAAAGTCAATAATATTATATGAAAGAAAACGAACTCTCTGGGATCAGTGTGTTCTGTGTGTCTAAGGTAAACATTCTCTACAACTGGCTCACTTTAATAATGATTAGAGTCAATCCAATTCCTTGTTCACCTCTCCAGTCAATGAGAAATTGGTTAACACTGTGTAAGAAGCACTATCCTGATTTATCTAAGAATTTTATTTGCCAAGTCCCATGAGATTTAAATATTACCTTTAATCTCTTTTCTGTTCATTTTGGTCTTAAATCTTACTTTCTGTTTACCATAATTAATCTCAATAGTGGAACTTCTCATTCAATTTTTCTAAGTTATTAAATCTGTAAAATTTTATTCTTCACTATTGAACAGATTAAAATCAATTCTTTATGCACTCTGTGTGTGTGTGTGTGTGTGTGTGTGCATGTGTGTGTATGTGTGCCAGGCATGTATGTTAGTTGGGGTGTATGCATGTAAATACCATGTATGTAAAGGTCAGTGATAAACTTGGGTGTTGTTCTTCAAAAATTGTCTATATTTTTCAGTTTTTAAATAGTTTTTGATGTTTATTTTTGTATTTTAATATAATTACATTATTTCTTCCTTTCTTCCTCCAAACTCTCTTATATATACCTCCCCACTCTACTTCGAATTCATGGCTTTTTGTCACTAATTGTTATTGTGTACATACATGTATTTGTATATACATATTTATTCTTAAATATAATCTGTATAATTTCACTTGTATGAATGTCAACCTTTCATAATGAGACAATATGTCTCACTGGAACTTTCTGATAATATTAGGCTATTTGGCAAGTGAGTCCCCAAAATTCACTCATCTTTTCTCTAAACTGCTGAGATTACAGGCATAATCATAATCACCTGACTTTATTCATGAGTGCTGCTATCAAACTCAGATTATTCATATATGGTATTTTTCCAATTAAATTAATTCTAGCCCTAATGGTGTCTTATTTGTACAACTTAAATGAACTCACTCTGCCACCTATATTCTTCTTAAAGTTTTAGATACATTCCTTGTTTTAATTTTAAAGTATAGTAAATGCTTTAAAATCATCTACTGTATATCAGTAATGGCTTGGAGCAATGAGCGAGGTGTTAGTTCAGTTTAATTTCTGAGTGAATGCAAGTAAGCAAGTAAAATCAATAAATGCACGGTCATAGTGACACATACTGGGAAAGCTGACAGAGGGGATTCTCATGATTTCAATGTCAGCCTGGGCTACCTAGTCAAATCTTGGACACCCCAAGCAATTAAATGAAACATTCTCTCTAAGACAACAAAAGAGCAAGTAAGCAAAACAAAATAACATGAATCAGAAAGGAGGTAAAACACTGAATACGAAAGAAGAATACCTTTAACATTGAAGAATACTAATAGACTGCAGAGTACACTAAGAATATCTCAAGTCTCTGCCTCAGGACTTCATGGCCAAAGGAGAGTTGTGGAGGCTGCTGAAAATGCTGAAATTTTTAAGAGAAATCCATGTTTGAGTTTGAGTAATCAAATAAATAGGAATTTATATTAACAGACTATGAAAAACTGTGAACTTGATATTCAGTGCTGTGTGACTATCTAGGGCATAAGACATATAAAAGGTTTAAATGAAATGTGGAGATAGAAAAAAGAGTCTTTAGAGATTGTAGTCACAGCAGATATAGATGAAGTCACCCTCTATATGTCAAACTACCGGTGACATGACTGATTGAATGAATGACTGTCTATGTATTTAGTAAAAGGAAAAGGGGTTTCCAGTGACATAATCCGGGGTTATATTGAATTGGCAGGTAGAATAAGGTCAGTAGGCACTGAACCATTTGAGTCTAAGTGGAACAGAGCAGCAAATACCTTTTCCTGTTTCATGCATCTATCTATGTTTCTTCTATCATTATTCAACATAGTTCTATCAGTTCTTGAGACAGAATTCAGGAAGATTTTAAAGTGACCATATCAACAAGGTAGGCACTGATCGAGGCAGACTTCATGCTTCTCTGTGTTTATCATCCAGAGGGTATAAACTATCCTACTTGTCACATAAAAATGCTATAAGGTCAAGAATGAACTGAAGTACTAAGAACAAAGGGCAGCCCTTATCAGGGTAGAGTGTTTGGTATTCTTTGGTAGGCTTTGGAAAGCAGGCATGAGGCACACCCTTCCCTTTCTGAAAAGGCGATGCTGGAGTGGAAATCTCACAAGGAATTATTCACCAAGGGTATCTCTTCCCCTGATGTCCTTTGCCGTTTGCTATCCTCTCTTCGGCAGGCTTTGTGGCCATTACACTGTACTTTCTCAACATTAATATTCCCATTTTCTTCTTTAAATTACCCACCACGAATGATATAAAAGTTATTTCCAGTACATTTTCATTTAAGGATAATGATCACTAATGACCATAAAGCTGAGATTTCCTCAACTCAGAAAGTCTGAATATAGCTAAAGAAGATTTTCAGGGTTGGATATTAATGATAAGTATTGAAGATTAGCTTCAACAGGGTTTAAGATATTTAGGTGTCTAAGTTATAATGAAAATTAGAATAAAACCTATACTTCTTAATAGTTCTAGGCCCAGTAGTGCTTATAAGTATACCATTTTGTATTTATGAATGTGTCTATGCAAAAAATTATCAGCATCTTTTTATTTAAATAACAATTTAAATGCTGGCAACTTTCCTAACATTATAGGCACATCAGTGTCTCCTTTTGTATAGCATATGCCCCAGACTCTAATTTATAATTAGAATATCTCTCCCAGCCTCTAATAACTGCAATGTGTAGTATGAGTTCATTCATTAACTCTAATATTTTAATTATTAATTCTTAGCCTAAAATTTTCATGTTCCATAACATTATTTTGAAATCTCTTTTCAAAAGAGGTGCTCTACATGGTACTCTTTGTCATTTTGGTAAAGTTTGATATGTTCTTCTTTTCCCTTATTTTCACTATCTTCGCTACAAGCCTCCGTAGTTTCTTGCAAAAGTACATGCAAAAGAACACTTACTATAATCTCCTACCTTCCAGCTTTTTAGCTCTTCTGGTTACGGGTTAATGCCTTATCTGTACTAGGTCTTGTAGGTAGTATATATTGTATAGCCACCACCATTATTCATATATATACATACATATATATGTGTATATATATATACATATGTGTGTGTGTAGGTGTGCACATACATATGTGTGTTTGTGTGTGTGCAAGTGTATGTGTGTGTGAAAAAGTATGTTTGACTTATGTTTCTAAGGAGAATTTCCATAGTGGCAAGGGAGGCATGGCAGCAGACATTCTTATAAGGAAGCTGAGAGTTGCTTGACATTCTCTGAAAACAGATTAATTTCAAATTATTTGGCCTGTATTTCTAATCTAGCTTGGTATCTTCTTGATACTAACCTTTAATCGTATCACATTTTCTCTAGGTCTTTCAGAAACTAGATAAATTCAATACAAATTCTAGATTTGAAATTCTCAGTTTTCCAAAGTGGTTGCACAAGTTTGCATTCCCACCAGCAATGGATGAGTGTACCCCTTTCTCCACAGCCTCTCCAGCACAGGCTATCATTGGTGTTTTTGATTTTAGCCATTCTGACAGGTGTAAGGTGATATCTCAATGTTGTCTTGATTTGCATTTCCCTGATCGCTAAGGACGTTGAGCATGACCTTAGGTGTCTTTTGGCCATTTGAACTTCTTCTGTTGAGAGATCTCTGTTCAGCTCAGTGCCCCATTTTATAAATGGGTTGATTAGCCTTTTACGGTCTAGTTTCTTGAGTTCTTTATATATTTTGGAGATCAGACCTTTGTCAGTTGCGGGGTTGGTGAAGATCTTCTCCCAGTCAGTGGGTTGCCTTTCTGTTTTAGCGACAGTGTCCTTTGCTTTACAGAAGCTTCTCAGTCTCAGTAGGTCCCATTTATTCAATGAGGCCCTTACTGTCTGTGCTGCTGGGGTTATACGTAGGAAGTGGTCTCCTGTGCCCACTTGTTGTAGAGTACTTCCCACTTTCTCCTCTATCAGGTTCAGCGTGTTCAGACTGATATTGAGGTCTTTAATCCACTTGGACTTGAGTTTTGTGCATGGTGATAGATATGGATCTATTTTCATTCTTCTACAGATTGACATCCAGTTTTGCCAGCACAATTTGTTGAAGATGCCCTCTTTTTTCCATTGTATACTTTTAGCTCCTTTATCAAAAATCAGGTGTTCATAGGTTTGTGGGTTAAAGTCAGGGTCTTCTATTCGATTCCATTGGTCGACTTCTCTGTTTTTATGCCAATACCAAGCTGTTTTCAATACTGTAGCTCTGTAATAGAGTTTGAAGTCAGGGATGGTAATCCCTCCAGACGTTCCTTTATTGTATAAGATTGTTTTGGCTATCCTGGGTTTTTTGTTTTTCCATATAATGTTGATTATTGTCTTCTCCAGATCTGTGAAGAATTTTGATGGTATTTTGATGGGGATTGCATGGAATCTATAAATTGCTTTTGGTAAAATTGCCATTTTTACTATGTTGATCCTCCCAATCCAAGTGCAAGGGAGATCCTTCCATTTTCTGGTATCCTCTTCAATTTCTTTCTTACTTAAAGTTCTTGTCAAATAGATCTTTCACTTCCTTGGTTGGAGTTACCCCTAGATATTTTATGCTATTTGTGGCTATCGTGAAAGGTGATGCTTCTCTGATTTCCCTTTCTGCTTCCTTATCCTTAGTGTATAGGAAGGCCACTGACTTTTTGGAGTTGATCCTGCCACATTACTAAAGGCATTTATTAGCTGTAGGAGTTCTTTGGTAGAGTTTTTGGGGTCGCTTATGTATACTATCATATCATCTGTCTGAAATTCTGTTAAAACGTTAAATGGCTATCAGGTACACTCTCTTTGCCCCACAGTTAATGATTGTATCTTTCCAAACATCACACCTCATAACCTCTGTATTTCTATGGATTGTGGCATGCCTATTGAAGGCTTGAAGGCTAAAATACACATTTAAGAGAATACAAACAATATTTGGGATGGGAATCTAGATTTGCTCACTTGAGATGATTTTCTCCTAAATCCATCTATTTGCCTGTGAATTTCATGGTCCTTTTTAAGCATCTAAGTAATATTCCATTGTGTAAATGTAGCATATTTTCTTTATCATTCATCACGAGACAGACATCTAAGTGTTTTCCAATTTCTGGTTATTCTGCAGAGAGCAGCAATGAACCTGTATAAAAAAGTGTCTCTGTAGTACAGTGCATATTATTTTGGGTTTATGCCCAAGAGTGGTATGGGTGGATCTGAGGTAAATCTAGTTTATTTTTGGCATACAGAGGAACCACTACACTGATTTAAATAGTGGCTATGCAAATTTGTAATCTAACTGGTAATAGACAAGTAGTCCCCTTACCCGGATTTATATAGGTGTAAAGGTTAGTGTATAGTAAGGGAGAGAGGCGGTATTTCCTGAGGAAGATAAAATAAAATATATTGGTGCTGGGGAAGAGACTGAAATGGCAGGGCTAAATTGTTACGGGGGAATAGTAGAGTAAAGGAGAGAATATAAGGAAGAACAGCTAAACCAAGGGGAATTTAATTGGTTAAATGGAAAAATTATACAGAAGAAGCGTCTTTAAATATATATACACAAAGGAAAAAATCTAAATGTAGTTACCATCAAATAACAGGAAGGGAAATTTTTAAGTAGACATCTCTCCACCAAATTTAACCTCTAGTGTCAGGAATGAGTCACAGCTAATTGAATTGTTGGTCAATTGACATGGAACTCCTACCTCAGCAAAAAAATTAGGATATCACCAAGACTCTTGGCTGTTCTACACAAGGTGAATGTAAAACCCTATTGCTGAAGGCAATGTCAACATAGCTCATGCTCACTGCACAGGTGTCTAAATAGAGAATTCACCCCTGGTAAATAATGTCCGGGGGAACTGGAATTCTTCCAGAGAAATAATTTAAATACCAACTCAACTTTAAACCCTCCAGTCTACAATGGTGACCTACCTACATGTTACGCTGGTACAAGAGTGCTACAAAAATTGTTGAAATAACCAAAAATTATTTAATTGGATTTAAGGACCCCTCCATGAGATAGAATCAAGTATGACAATTTCTAGGTTGTCAAGAACCTAGAAGTAGATAGCTCATTGGTCAAGAAGAAAACCCAATACTATTGTTCTTAAGAATAAATGTAGTAATATAGTGACTTCCTAAAGATAGTCTCCTATACTCAAAGACGAGTGTCTTGATAAGACATTAACAAGGAGCTTCCTCCACAATAGACGAGAACTAATAGAGAAACGTAAAGCTATACGTAGTGTAAAGAGTGAGAGAACCTGGAAAACCTGGTCTTAAAGGGGTTTTCTCCGTCAAACATCTCTCCTTGGGGTTCAGGGAACATTGCAGAAAAGGAGGCAGAAAGATTTGTAAACAGTCCAAAAGGAATGAAAGACATCAATGTAACAATGTCTTCTAGACACACATTTTTTTGTTGTTATTTGTCCCTCCAATTCCTTTTGTATTGACCTTCCTTCCACTGCCCTAACTAAAATTCCAGCACCAGGTTTGAAAGAGATCTGTTCTATTTGTTCTTTACGGAAATCAAAATCACTCACAAAACAACGTAATGTATTGTTTTTGTCATATTTTCCATTCAAAGGCGGAATGAGATCCCATAGAGCTAAAAGACAGAATGCACTTTGAAAACAGGATGCATGAGATTCAAGCTGGATCTAATAGGAAAACCTAGCTCCTGGCAGCTAGCTTTCATACTACTAGAGGAAAATATACAAACTGGCAAGGTAGGGAAGCTCTCAACATTCCTACCTGTAACACCCGATTTTCGTGTTACACCCTCGGTACAGTTCGCGCAACAGCTGTACCGGAATGCGAGTCCGGGCAAGGCCTGGAGGTTGAACAAAAGAGACAGAGACCATGGGTCATTCGAAAGGAGATCAGCAATGCCGGCTTTATTCAGACTTGGGGGAGCCTACTTCTAACTCACTGCAAGCACTAGGACCCCCCGCCCAGGAAGGTGGGAAATTACCATATCAGCAAAGGAATGAATGCCTGTGACTAATCACCAGGGGGGCAGGAGGAAAACAGGAACTTAACCAGGTGGGGCAGGATGAAAACGGAACTTACAGAAAGCTAGTCATCTGACTAGAAACTGCATGTGTCCCAGGAATAAGGGCTAAATACTTAGTCATGGTGACCAGAAATTGTCCTCAAGATGCACCCCAGGATGTAATGATTATGAACTACAATAATGACCATGATGACAATATATATGTAGTTGCAAGAGCGGAACTCGTATCTGCATGGTAAGTGACAGTTGCTAAATCCAACTTAACACCATGGAAACCATGCCTATTAGGAGAAAACTAGCCAAATTCTTAAGGCTATTGAGGAACTGCATCGTATTGAAGAACACAAACAAGCAGCAAAAATGGATGAGGAAAGTAATATTTGTATACTTATATATATATATATATATATATATAAGTATATATTAACATATGTATTTATATTATATAAATATATTTAATATATGTATATATATGTATGTGTTTGTGTGTGCATGTAAGAAAGAAAAATAGGTCATCTCAAATACTTGCTTTCATTAAAAAAAACAATGGTTTGAAAATGTGATCTTGAATCAGAATATCCATGGAAATGTCTAAATGATATTCCTGGTAGGTACACCATGCTAAGAGAAGTATGATTCAATAAACTGTCCATCCACAGGATAATAGAGTTCCTGGTATCTTTACCCGATTAAACATAGTACAGTAAGGAATACACACACATACAAACACATAAGACTTAGTTGATTCTACGTTATGACTCACTTAAGACTTTTAGGTACCAAATTTAGGGAAGTACGAAATAAATTCTCTTTTTTTTTGTAATACATATGTAAGGAGAATCTTTGAGAAATCAGAACCTAGACATATTAC
>CAWTZC010002010.1:0-10588 GCA_963919715.1 Microtus obscurus | reverse complement strand
ATTTTCGATTTTGACAGTCTTTAAGAACTAAAAATGAAAAGAAATGAGCTAATGGCTAGGGATGAGGTGTATAGCAGCTCATCTGTATATGTAATTCACGCTGATTTTCACGTAGGCAGCAAGGAAGGAATTGGCGAGTGAGACAAGTTAGAGAAGGAAGAGCACAACAGCGAATTTTTCAAATGTGTGTAGTTTCTGGTTTGATCAACTGAGTACAAGGATACCTGAAGCAGTTGATAAAGTGTAGACCTGTGGTCTAGGAGCTCAATGCCAATAGCCAAGGGAAGTTGTAGAGATAAAGAATGACAAGAACAGAACAAAATCATATACACTTTGCAAACCAAGGTTGCCTCCCAGTATGGACCTTTTGTCCTTGGAACAATAATTAAAGTTTGAAGTATTGGTAGTTGTGTGTGTGTGTGTGTGTGTGTGTGTGTGAGAGAGAGAGAGAGAGAGAGAGACAGAGAGACAGAGACAGAGACAGAGAAACAGAGAGAGTTGTATGAATGTGGATGTTTATAAAACACATCTTTGCATCTTTAAACAAATGCTCCACAACATAAAAACAACACACCTTGCTAACTAATATTCTACAGCACAGCTGCTTATTTCCTTTTGCTAGGAAGCCTTGTAGATTTCCTTGCACCAGAGTTTAGTACCTGACTCTTGGGTGGACTGGGGGTAGGTGGGCATTGGAATATGAGGGGTCTTTGCGTTTGGGGACGCATATTTGAAAGAGGCGTTGACTAGAATGGAAGAAGTTCTCAACCCAATAAAATGGACCAGAGTTCAGATTGGTAATAGGAAGTTGTGGGCAAGTATCAATTAATTAGATGTTTCAGTCTCGGTGCTCCAATGTGGATCTCTGTCTCTATCTCCTTTAATCGCCTGATGAAGGTTAATATTCAGGAGGATGCCTATATGTTTTTTCTTTGGGTTCTCCTTCTTATTTAGCTTCTCTAAGATCACGTATTAGCTCAATGGCCTTTATTTATGACTAGAATCCAAATATGGTGGGTACATCCCATGTTCCTCCTTTTTGGGTCTGGCTTGCACCTCACTCAGGTAGGTGTTTTCTATTTCCATCCATTTGCCTGCAAACTTCAAAGAAGTCTTTGTTTTTTTACTGCTGAGTAGTACTCTAATATGTATATTTCCATAGTTTCTTCATCCATTCTTCAATTGAAGGGCATCTAGGTTGTTTCCGGTTCTAGCTATTACAAACATGCTGCTATGACACATAGCAGAGCATCATACTTTTGTTGTATGATGGCCTCTCTTGGGTATATTCCCAAGAGTGGTACTGCGGTCCAGGGCTAGAGTTGATCCCGAATTTCCTGAGAGAGCACGAGCAAGGAACTCAAGAGGTCTGCAGGGAATGCACCCACACACTGAGAGACAATGGGGCTGTCCTATCAGGAACTCACTGCAAGGCCACTGACCTGGGTCTGAAAAAAGCCTAGGATAAAACCGGGTCTTGGGGAAAGACAGAGAGACAATGAGGACTACTGAGAACTCCCGAAAGAACAAGGGGCAATGGATTTTTGATCCTACTGCATGTATCGGCTTTGGGAGCCTAGGCAGTTTGGATACTCACCTTACTAGACCTCGATGGAGGTGGGTGGTCCTTGGGACTTCCCACAGGACGGGGGAACCTTGATGGCTCTTTGGGCTGAAGAGGGAGAGGGACTTGATTGGGGGAGGGGGAGGGAAATGGGAGGCAGCGGTGGGGAAGAGACAGAAATCTTTAATAAATAAATAAATAAATATATTTAAAAAATAAAAAAATAAAAAAAAATAAAACAGGAGGAAACAGCTCTCAACAAAAAAAATTAATTAATGTTTAAGGTATTATAGGTTTTCACGATTCAGTAGTTGATGGGGCTTTTGGGGTTTGAGCCCTATTTTTACTCATAAGAAAATTTGTTGTCAACATTTGGAAGAATGCAGCTTTGTTTTTAATTTAATTTATGTATAAGCATAATAATAAATGTGGGTGAATTCAGTATTTCATGGGTTGACCTCTTGGTTCTATTCTACTTCTCTGTTTTCTTTTCTTTTCTATCTCTGTCCTCCTATCTGAAATTTCAAGTCCACACGCTCCTACCCTGGAACGTGCAAACCCCCTCAAAGGCTGGATCCCAAAACCTAATACATAGCCTATACTCTTAAGGTCCTATGAATATCCAATGCAATCAATTACCATCATATTTTGGGATAGATGGTCAAGAGTTGTAAACAGTTTTACAAAATTCCTGATATCTCTACTTCTGTACACTTACGCATTTCAGATATGACTACCTTTAAATATAGAAAAAAAAAGTACTGCTCTGGTTCTATAAGACAGAATGGGAAGGGTATTGATCTATATTGACACCACCTAGTCACAAAGGCTTTGCAAAGAGAGCCTGGGTCTGTTTTTCCTGTTCTCAAGTGTTCTCTCACTGCCACTTTACAGCTCAAAACTTAGTTGCTTGTAAAACACGGTGAGTACTGATGGTGAACTTCAAAGTTGATGGTTATAAACTTTGTAAACTAGAAGAAATAAAGAAAATTTGAGTTAGAAGAGAGCTATATGAGATGAATTTTGGGAATATATCCATTATAGGACAAAGGGGATGAGATTATTAGACATGGATTCATTGTTGAGCATCATAGTCCTCGATGTAATAAAAACTCGGGATCAATTACAACAATACAGGGTTCTGAACTGTTTATATTCAGGTGGTGGTCAAAGGCCTAAAATAATGTCTCTGGGAAGAAGTTTGGATTATGAGGCGTTGGGTTGAATGCTTCAGAGTAAAAACTGCTAACACTTTGCTTATGTATCGTATGTATGTTTTGTCTGTAAAATGGAATGTTGTACGGACACTTCTAACAGGTTAGAATGGACTTCCTAAGTAATGTTTGAGAGAGGTTAAGATATAAGCTTGGGAATGTAAGGAAAAGGTTTGTATGTGGAAGAGAATAAGAAAGAGATGGGTTCAAAGCAAATGAACCCATCAAATGTGAAACTTGTTGTCAGCAACCCTAAGCAGCAATCACGAACTCTCCATCCACTTTCAAAGGTATGAATGTCTGGACAGACTCATCCTTCATCAGGTACAAAGGTGGAGCTACAGATTTTAGAAAATACACAGAAGCATTCTCCTTAGTAGCTGTAAGAAAGAGGCTGTGACTCCAGTAAAATATATCCATTATAGATGGTGGTAAGATGCAGTTCGAACAAAGGTGCCTGAACCTGGAAAATAATGTAATGGTGAGCATGAATTCAAACAATGGCATGACCCGGAAAGAGCAGCATAAAGGGAGTTTAGTGCGTTTTTTGGAAAGTCTTTGAATAAACAAAAATGCTTTAAGAAAGCTTCTGCAATTCAGCCTTTCTGGTTTTATTTTTCTCTCTTTCTATGATAGCAAATAATGCCAATTATATCCTGTATCTTCTTAATACAAAGGTCAACTTATTTTTCTGCACAGTGTACTTATAAAAGGAATGGGGTTCCCTGCAATTGAACACACCATTGACCCACATGATCCAGATGAATATTCCAAGTGGGCTCTACTATAGGTTAAAATGTATGCTACTTTTTGCAAAATTTTAAAGTGCACATTTACAGAATTTTGTCCTCATTAGAAAGTGAAACCATAAAGGTAGTTTCCTGGTGATAAGTTTGAAAAATCTGAGATACATATTTTACACTTTTCTTAGGTGGTTCTGATAAGGAAAATCTGTTACAAAGTGACCTTTACTGCATTTCCTGTCCATTAATGAGCCCCGCTATATTCCAGAGCGTGTGCTAGACCTTAGTAAGAGCTGAAAGATACTCATCTTTTCATGGAGCTAATAGGGCAACAGGGAGTTTGGAAAAACTATTAAGTTTTAATAGTAAATTCACTCCTATATTTCGCTGAAGTTTGAATATAGAAATGTCACCAATTGCTTCTGTGTTTGAATGTTTGGGTCATAGCTTCATTATAGTGGTTTTGGCAGCTTGAGGATCCTTTTTTGGATATGTTGCCTTGTTGATTGATAGTGATGTAGATTACTTCTTTTCCCTCGAGGATATAGCCTTAGTCCCGTGTTCTGTCTGCACTCTGCTTTGCAACTACAGGTAAGCTTTGACCAACTGCTTTCCTCGCCCACACTCCCCGTTGCCACTGCTTCCTGCCATGGTGGACTTACAAACTAAACTTTACCTTTGAGTAAAAACAATAAAGGGAAACAAAACAACTTCCATGCAGAAATGTATTTACATGTAGGTACAAGTATCTTGCTAGAGATTCTGCATTGCCTGCCACTCCCGTAGTTATAGTAGAGTTTAAACACAGCAAGTGGCCTGATGGACCATGGGACAAACAACTCACCAAGACAGTGGTAGGTGAGCTACCTCTGCATGTAACTTTAGTTCGCTGAAATGCACTGTTCAGATTTGGGCTCACTACAATAATTAGACTATGTGACACATACAAATCTATCTTCTTTGTTTTTCTTTACGTGTTTGTTGGTCTATTGTTTATACCTTTGTCTTTTTAACTGATAATCAGCAACATCAGTAGCTAACATTTTACATAACTCGTGCTTCCTCCAGGAACTGGTTTCTATTTGAAAAATACTACAAACTTTGATCACACTGCTTCTTAAAGTTTCCCCATCTATTTTGTTTCTCATTGGGTTGGCACACTGCAAAAACATTTTCTTCACGATAACTCCCCTTTTTCTCCAGTAATCCTGCATTTGATTGCACAGTTTAATCAAGCAAGAATCTCACCTTTCTCTCTCCCTGACATGAAAATATGCAGGGGGACCTATATGTCTAAACACTTGGAATGTACTTAATTCACGGTCCAGAAGCTGGATCTATAACTAGTTGCTGCATGTTTTCCTTCATGTAATCTCCAGTGAGTTACTTGCCATGTGATCAGCCCCTTTTATTTAGGAACAAGGAAGGAAAATAGTGCCTGGTCACAAAGTCTCTTTTGGTGGTAAGGTTATGCAGGGTTTTTGCTTACACAGAGGAGCGTTTCCTGCAGGAGGGGGATGCCTTTTTGTAACAGAGTGATCTGGGCAAGAAATGTAAGTCTGATCTAATCCTCTCATCAGGAGGTGTTTTCCAATTGCAGCAATCTCGGAGAATGAAGGATCAATATGTTCCTCGGGCTATTCATTTATCTGACTAATTCTCTATTACACAGTTCCTGACATACCAAGCAATGGACAGACTCAAGGATGGCTTCCCAGAAGTCCCCGTTGCTGGTTGCCAAAACTCTGTAATGAAAGGAAACATCTTACCAGATTTAGAGCAAGACAGGACTCACGATGAGGCTAAGTAGAAAATTGAAGACATCTAGAGTTTCAATGATCAGCTTTCAAGGAGAGGCGCTTAAACTGATCAAATCTACTGGGCAAACCATCTGTTAGTGAATTCAGTCCATGGCAATGTTATGTGACCCTACCTTGATCTCAGCCTTTCCAAACTTATTTTGGGCAGTAACTCAATCAAGAAAATGACTATGTATAGTTATTTAATTTATTTTAGCAAACACAAATATAAATTGGATTACTTTTTACATACACATTTTCAGTGAATTTCAAAGAGAAAGCCTATGAAATTTGAATGGAAAACACAAAAAGTAATACTGAGATTCAGTAAATATGCACAGCAAAAGAAAGAGCACCCTCAGACTCCCCACAGTAAAATTAGAGAGGACTTGCAATGCACAGGCCATAAAAATAGTGTAATGACAAATAAATATTTTTTCTTCAAGAAGAGTATACCTCTATTTAAAAAGAAATACCATTCCCAGTCTTGTCCTTGTGCTACAGAATTTTCTTTATTTCTTTTAAGAATATATGTTTAATTTCATTCATTGTTTCCCTTTTCTTCCTCCAAATACTCCCATACAGTACCCCTCCCTGTTGTCTGTCAAATTTATGGCCTTCTTTTCACTTTATATATATATGTATATATATATATATCTCTATATATATATATATATATATGTATATATATATTCACAATTTGAAAACCTTTAGATATCTTCTTTCAAAGGCGAGCAACATTTTCTCAGGCAAAAGGTAAAACATCAATTGAACACTATAATTAGTAAGTTAAATGGTTATAGATATAATACAGTCTTAGATATAGATAAGAATTTGCATACTTGTTTAGTTTTATTTAAACTTTTTAATTGGCATTAAAACACATTGCTATACATATTTATAGTTATAATGTGAACTGTGATATGTCGATAGTGTATAAGCAATTCAAAATTACTGAAGGTCAGCTTATAAGTGGACTTCTGCTGTCTTAGATATTCTTCACATTGCTATAACAAAATACCTAAGAAAGCAACCTAAGTGTTAAGAGGGCTAATTTGGGTTGAACGTTTCCCATTTATCCTAGAGGGAATGGCATGAGGTAGCTCAAATTACTTGGTTCCTGCCAGTGAGGTTTGTTGTAATTGCTTTTTATGTAGTATTAATACCGGAAGCAAGGATCCTGCGGCAGATCTGGGTCCCTGTTATCAGGACCCTCACTGACCTTCACCAAGCTACCCAATTCCCCCATCTAGGTCCTGTCTCTTAAACTTCTAAACTTTCCTTTATAGGACAATGAGCCGGAGACCAAGGATTCAGACACAGGAGCCTGTAGGGGGACATTTCACACTTTTGGGCCATAATAGTGGAGAGTACAAAGCAAACAACATTTAAAAGAACTGTGCCCCACACACTTAATAGGTCGTTAACTTGACTTCATATTCTGGTACAGGTGGAGTTTTTAAGAAATGTTTGAGTATTCAAAAGGTTAAAGAACACTTTGTAAGTGATCCCTATAGTGATTTCCACCATTACTGAAGCATTCTTTCTACTAAGGGTTCTTGCCTAACACACACTAGCAAAAAATCCTCTGGAAATGAAGAAAAGCTTATCCCTGGAGAATTTAAATTAATACAATCACAGATGAGTAAGGCTGCTATACTCACGTGATAAGAGGTTAGTAAAAATAGAGCTCACAGATGATCTGCATCCTGGAATTCTGACCTTTGAATACTACCATCTTAGCATTGCTTTTTAATTTTACAGATAAGGAAGATATATAGTTTGGAATAAACAGATAATAGCCTACCCTACAAGTTCTAATGAAAACATAGAAATGTCTGTTTAGCATATGTGCCTTACACTCTCTTGGAGGAGTGGATGGGGGCAGTGGGAAGTAGGTGGAGGGAATGGAAGAAGGGGGGGATGGGACCTGGGATTGGTGTGTAAAATGAAAAAAGTTTGTTTTCTTTCTCCGGAATATTAACATTCATCAGCAATGAAAGGAGACAGAGACCCACACTGGGCACCAAACCGAAATCTCAAGGTCCAATCAGGAAGATGGAGAGAGGCCCGGCAAGAGAACTCAGGACTCGAGGGGTGCACTCCCACACCTGAGACAATGGGGATGTCCTATCGGGAACTCACCAGGCCGGCTGACCTGGGTCTGAAAAAGCCTGGGATAAAACCGGACTCACATGAACATAGCGGGACAATGAGGACTACTGAGACCTCCAGAACAATGGCAATGGGTTTTTGATCCTACTGCACGACTGTCAGCTTTGTGGAAAATGCCTAGGGTCAGTTTGGATGCTCACCTTTTACTAGACCTCGATGGAGGTGGGTGGTCCTTGGACTTCCCACAGGACAGGGAACCTTGATGGCTCTTTGGGCTGAAGAGAGGGGGAGGGGGACTTGATTGGGTGGGAGGTGGGAAATGGGAGGAAGCGGTGGGAAGAGACAGAAATCTTTAATAATAAATAAATAAATTAATAAAAAAATAGAAATAAAAATATCTAAAAATAAAATAAAAACAAAACTTTCATCCCAATAGAAAATACATTTTTTCTCATTGATCTATAAGGAGAAGAAAAGGATTCTCATAAAGCTTTAGTTACCTAGGTCTTCTGGCCATAATTAATAACTTTATTACACCTCAAAAAAAAGCTGAAGTCCCTATTTGCCAAACACATTGTGAGTGGAATATGTCCTGCCTCTATCTCTTCTATATTTTCTTTTACGTTTGCCGCAAGAACGGGTGCCTAAGAGGTTCTAGCATGTCCCTAGAAATAAATTGGTCAATACTCTTTATTTATGGAAAAATATTTCCCTTACTATTTTTTAAATCCTTTGCAAGATTCTTGGCAAAAATGTCACTTCGGAGGGAAAAACAAGACTTTACTGGACTACCGAGACAAGATGACTGCACCAATTCTTCCTCTCATGTTGGGTAGATTGACCTTCTATCTGTAAAGTGCCCTCACATTCTAGCCTGCACTCATACCAAGAACCTTCTTCCTCATCATATATGGGGTGGAAAATTAACCTTTCTATTCAAACTTTGCATTTATACCTGGTAATTCTCCAACACTTTGTTGTTATTTTCATTGCTAGGTAGATGTTTCATTACTAAATTAAATCACGTAACAAATCCATATCCATGCAGTAAGTAATTTATTTAATAATAAAGACAAAGATTTGTTGTAAATTTTTACCTTTTTCTGATACAAAATGATATTTTCTGTATTTTTGGAATGCTGGCTTGTTGAGAAAGAGTACCAATATCTTTGTTAGAACTGTATATATACCACATTTCATCAGTCCTGTCCTCTTCCTGCCTAACTTTCCCATGTCCCCTATTTCCTCCCATACCTTATGACCTTCTGTCTTAGTTTTTGATTTCTAGCAAACCTAAAGCCAAGACACCTATAGCAGAAAGCAGTTCAAGGTGGCTTATGGTTACAAAGGGATAATACTCCCACATAGACAGCAGTGCTGAGGTAGTGGGGCAATAAGTATCTGGTACAACATTTGAAAAAATAAGCAATCACATGTGGAATCACCAACAGAATTTAGACAGAGGATACTGAAAATGATGCATAGCTTTTGTACGTTAAAATCCTGCCCCCAGTGACACACTTAGTGTCATTGCCTCCTAAAGCTATAAACCATTACCGATATATGCAGTACCAGATGTCTTAGTATATACAAGACAGTCTGTTAAAATCACCAAATTGTCCACTCATTCCCAGTAATCTTGTGGTTAAGTATCATAATACATAATGCATTTATTACAAGTTCAAAAGTTCTTATTGTCTTTGTAAGTTCCTATACCTTCTCTTAAAAATTTCTTCTTAGACTTTAAAGACAATCTCTCTTTAATTTCTTGTAAAAAAATAAAAAAATGCTTCCACAAATAATTATACAGAATATATATTATCATTCCAAAAGGAAGGAATGACAAAAGTGTTTAGCTGAAAAATACTGGATCAAAACAAAAGAAAACTGATAGGTAAATTCCAAGTCTCATAACCTTCCATGTCTGAAGTCAAAGAAATTTAGATGGTTTTGTTTTTCTTTTGCTTGTGTAAAATATAACTGGTTTAATTTGAGAATCTATTAACTATTGCTGTAAGGGAGTCTATTCCCAACACTGCTCAAAATTTCTGACACTGCATGAAATCAGTCTAGTTAATCCATAGGATCTAGATTAAAAAGAAACTTATGAATAGATTACTAATGAGGTTCAACACACTATAGACTGTGCTTCAGCCAAATCACTATCAGAGGGGCTTCGGGACTGAAGGACGAGACTCATAAGCAAACATTTAAAAGGAAAAAGGTCCAAATTGAGACTAAAAAGGAACCTGACAAAAATAACTTCTTTGCTGTAGTAGGAGTGGGGGATTTTAGTAATATTATAGTGGAAGGTAAAAGATGTGGTGAATAAAGGAAGTTTACCTAAATAGTATTGGAGAGAGGTTCTATGGAATTCTGAAATCACCCACATTTAATTTCCACACTGTTTGTGTGCTACTCTGGACCCTAAGAGGGGTGAAGTTGTGGATTAAAAATAAAACTAAATTAACATGACAAGGACATGAATGAGACCAGTTGAAGGTCGAGGGCTACATCTATAGTTAACCATTCTGTCACAGTGACAAAACAAACTCTGCCTGGCACTCTAGACAAAAAATTTCCTATAGGCAAAACAACTCACTAGGTGGAATCCAATGCGTCCTCCTTATGAAAACTGAACCTTAGTTAGAGCCTTAGATTTTTGCCTGAGGTAGAAACAAATCTTGTTCTCTCTTCCAGTCAGGTTCATATTAGCCACACGTTGATACAATATTGAGAGTGAGAAGTCTCGATCTAACTAGGTGGGACCTTTGTTTGAGGTTGAAAACAGTAAATTTTTTTTAAAAAGAGAGGTAGAATCAAATTTTCTGACTTTGGTCATGTGAAAAGAAATGGTAAAGAGATTGTCAGCTATCCCTTCCCCTTGAGGCTCCAGGAACCCCAAAGAAAGGGGGAGAGAGGACTTGGAAGGATGTAGGGTTTGAGGGACATCTAAACAAATAGGGCCCACAGGAGATCACTGTTAGCTTCTTCATGGCCTCACGGAGACCGAATTAACAATCATGGAACCCATATAGATCTTAGATCTGTGCTAGGTCATCTTGTTAGTATGTAATGTTGTAGCTGAGTTTCTTGGAGACTTAATAGTAGGAATGAGTGTCTTCTGACCTTGTCTGCTGGACCTTTTTCTCC
>CAWTZC010002009.1:0-35725 GCA_963919715.1 Microtus obscurus | reverse complement strand
TTTTTTTCAATTTTTTTTTTATTGGAAAAAAAAAAAAATTCTGCCTCCTCCCCGCCCTCCCATTTCCTTCCCACTCCTCCCTCCCCTCCTCCCCTCCCCCCCACTCCTCCCCCTCCCTCTCCAGCCTGAAGAGCAGTCAGGGTTCCTGTGGAAAGTCCAAAGTCTTCCCCCTCGATTCTGGTCTAGGAAGGTGAACATCCAAACTGGGTAGGCTCCCACAAAGCCAGAACATGAAGTAGGATCAAAACCCGGTGCCATGGTCCTTGGCTTCTCAGCAGCCCTCATTGTCCGCCAAATTCAGAAAGTCCGGTTTTTATCCCATGCTTTTTCAGTCAGAGTCCAGCTGGCCTTGAGTGAGCTCCCAAAGACTCAGCCCCCACTGTCTCCACGGGTAGGCGCACCCCTTGTGGTCCTGACTTCTTTGCTCATATTCTCCCCCTCCTTCTGCTCCTCATTGGGACTTTGGGAGCTCAGTCCAGTGCTCCAGTGTGGGTCTCTGTCTCTATCTCCATCCATCGCCAGGTGAAGTTTCTATGGTGATATGTAATATATTCATCAGTATGGCTATAGGATAGAGTCATTTCAGGGTTCCCTATCCACAGCTGCCCCAGGGAACTAACTGGGGACATCACCCTGGGCACCTGGGAGCCCCTCTAGAACCAAGTCTCTTGCCATCCCTAAGATGGCTCCCTTAATTAAGATGTGTGCTTCTCTGCTCCCCTAACCAACCTTCCTTTATCCCAATCATCCCGTTGCCCCAAGTTCCCCCCACCCTCCCCTTCTCACATTTCTCTCCCCCTTCTCCCCTTATCCCCCTCCCACCACCCCCCCAAGATCCCAAATTTTTGCCCGGCAATCTGGTCTACTTCCCATAACCCAGAGGATAGCTGTATGCTTTTCTTTGGGTTCACCTTCTTAATTAGTTTCTTTAGGGTATCAAATTATAGACTCACTGACCTTTATTTATCTCTAGAAACCAATTATAAGTGAGTACATCCCATGCTCATCCTTTTGGGTCTGGGTTACCTCACTCAGGATAGTGTTTTCTATTTCCATCCATTTGCATGCAAAATTCGCAAAGTCATTGTTTTTTACCGCTGAGTAGTATTCTAATGAATATATATTCCATACTTTCTTCATCCATTCTTCCATTGAAGGGCATCTAGGTTGTTTCCAGGTTCTGGCTATTACAAACAATGCTGCTATGAACATAGTTGAACAAATATCCTTGTCATATGATCGGGCATCTCGTGGGTATATTCCCAAGAGTGGCATTGCTGGGTCCATGGGTATGTTGATCACAAATTTCCTGAGAAACCGCCACACTGCTTTCCAAAGTGGTTGCACAAGTTTGCATTCCCACCAGCAATGGATGAGGGTGCCCCTTTCTCCACAGCCTCTCCAGCAAAGGCTATCATTGGTGTTTTTGATTTTAGCCATTCTGACAGGTGTAAGGTGATATCTCAATGTTGTTTTGATTTGCATTTCCCTGATCGCTAAGGAGGCTGAGCATGACCTTAAGTGCCTTTTGGCCATTTGAACTTCTTCTGTGAGAATTCCCTCTTCAGATCAGTGCCCCATTTTTTAATTGGGTTAATTAGCATTTTAAAGTCTAGTTTCTTGAGTTCTTTATATATTTTGGAGATCAGACCTTTGTCTGTTGCGGGGTTGGTGAAGATCTTCTCCCAGTCAGTGGGTTCCCTTTTTGTCTTAGTGACAGTGTCTTTTGCGTTACAGAAGCTTCTCAGTTTCAGTAGGTCCCATTTATTCAATGTTGCCCTTAATGACTGTGCTGCTGCGGTTATACCTAGGAAGCGATCGCCTGTGCCCATCTGTTGTAGGGTACTTCCATGGTCTTGCTGTCAATTTACCTTTAAACTATTTATGCACATTCACATAGAACTGTCCTGCTCTCAGTCTGCAGAAATGAGTGTCATGTCACAGTGTTGAAGACAAGAGACTGAATGTTCAGTCATATAGGACACCTATTTCACCACCACCCCTGAGGGTCAGGGGATATGATGGAAGAGGAAAGACCATAACAGGTCAAGAATGGAAAATAGTGGTTGGGTATCTGTCAAATGCTGTCTTTTGGACATGATGTGGCCCACAATAAAGAATTCAGGGCAACTGTGGTTACCTATACAACACTTCCATATGTTCCAGACAGTCAAAAATCCTGAATAGTTGGGATAGTCTTCATGCTGCTCACTAAGGAGCTATTTCTGGTTGGTAGTTTCTGGGAGAAATAGAATCATTAATTTTCTGGCATGTGATCCCTGATAGGATTCCCATGCTCCATTGGATGGCTTTACACACAAAAACATGGGCATTATTAATTGAACACAAAAATGTGAAGTTGGGAGGACATACTGAAGGTAATATGGATGTTCTTTAAGGGAAATACATATAACCATATATTCTTTTATAACTGTATAAATATCTGAAGAATAAAGCAAAAATTGCAAAATAATAGAAATAGCATTTGACTAAAACTTTCAAGATTATTTTAATATGTGTAGTAAGATAAAATTCAAATTCACATTGTCACTTAATATCCAAAATAAGAACATTTTTATGTCTGCCATTGTATAACAAAGATTTTTATACAGACAACCTGACAAGTTATAACTAAGTCATTTTAGGGGAAGGATTTGATGTAAACACCCCATTTATAACAGAGTTATCAATGGTCTCTCACTGGATACACAAAACACACATAAGGGAAGACCCCATATTCAGCAGTAAATTCTCAGCACAAATAAACAATAACCTTGTTTTGAGTGAATCATACACATTTTTACTTTTCTTGTTTCTGCAAAATATTAAATTGGTGACTCAAAAATTATCTCTATTTATACTTAGACATCTCCTTAAACTCTTAAGCTGAAAGAAAAACCACTACATTAAAATTAGGTCACTGTCTTGGTAATAATTGCATCTCTATAATTTTCTATAATAATTGTAATTTATTTAAACCAATTTTGGGGAAATTTTCACCAAAAAAATTACATCCAAATGAAGGTTCCTAGATAAAAAATAATATATAGATTAGGACAGGCAAATGTCTTTCAGTAAAAGATTTTTTTTTTTTTTTTTTTTTTTTTTTTTTTACATTTCAAATAATTTTTTTTTTTTTAGGGAGACTTTTTAGTTCACATTTGTAACTTACAATCCATCTCTTTTGGAGATGACAAGGCAACAGGATGTTAAAACAACTAGTCAGGTCCTAGACACAGTCAAGGGAGACAGGAATAAATAAAAACATACATGGTCTTTAGCTTGCATTCTCTAATCTTACATAGAACAATAAGCAACACCAGGGAATGGAACCACCCACTTTCATTTTGGGTCTCCTCAAATCAATTAAGTCAATGATGTTGAAGGAGGCCCCTTGTTTGTCCTGGTCTCCCAGAACCGAAATAACAACACAGAGAACTGTATTAATTAAATCACTGTTTGGTTCATTAGATCTAACTTCTTATTGGCTAATTCTACATATTGATTTAGCCTATATCTATTTTTTTTTTTGTCAAAGCCTCCATTTATTAGGGACAGGGTAACAACTTATATACCCCCTGAATGAGGGCTTGGGGACAGGGCACAGGAGCATGGAATCTGGCCGTGGTCCCAGTCACGTAACCTACATCCGGTCAGGTAGGCCAAGAAGTCAGGAGTTGCCACACCTAGTTCCCTGGATAGCTGGAATTTAAGGCAGTTCCGCTATGAGATTAGGTTCGTTAGCAATTAGCGAATAGCTAATTGGGTGTGGGGCAGGTTTTGCCAATATAACTATTCTTAACATAATTATGGGTTTGGGGTTCCCTGCAGGCTCCCCAAGGTGAATACTGGGTTTGGAAGGTGCCCCTTTCTTCTTGTCTGGAGATGGAGTTATTGGTGCCAAAATTATATCATATCTTTTGTTTAAGGAGCACCTCGCAGATTTTTCATTAATGATAGATACAGGGGCCCAATGACGGGAGTTAGTGTGGATCCTCACCTAAATTTCAAACCATACAGAGGCCGTACAGGCCGACTCAACATGGCATGGTTTTTGGGGTACGAGGGCGCTCTCCACATAGCCTAAGACAGGGTGCCCTGTGATCTGCTTACTTTAATCCTACTAGATACCTTTTATTTGAGAAGCTCCAAGAAACTAATGCTACTCATAAGGCACCCCTCTGTTCCCAGGAGAGGTAAATTGCTTCACCAGTCGAGAGGAGGGTCTCTCCTTGTCCCAGTCCCTTCTCCCTTAGATCTGACACCATGGTTGACTCTGTCTTGGTGCCCTCCACCTATAACTACTTGCCTTTATATAAGAAAGGAGGAATATGTTGGGAGCCGTTTCCCCCCCTAAAGATTGTTTCAGTAAAAGATTTTTAAAAGTAGAAGAACTACTGTGGAATTAAATTTCTATGAATAATTCACCAGATGCTATTATTATAGATAAAATATGTATATTTCAAAAGAAACACTGGGGATTTCTAATTGTTCACAGTAAAATTCTATTTGATTTGCATAATCTGTTTCTCTTCTTTGATCTCCCATCATCTGCAGTAAAACGTTTGTGGTTTTTATTTTTTTGACTAAAGGGAATTCATATCTATGTATCTGAGTTTTGCAATATGAGTATATCAAATTTCTGTGTTTTTAATAGAAACTGAATGTTTTGCATAAGTACTACTTTAAGAACAAGGTTAAAGTACTAAAATGTACAATTTTTATTTCTAAGAGGTAGAAATTCATATTTTTCAAAGATAAGACATATTTAAATTTCTTTAATCTGATTTGCCATATATATAAACATATGAATATTGTCATATATATATGACACTACACTGTAGACAGTGTATCTAAATATTATTACTGTGAACAACAGTCCCTTGAGATTTTAATGATACCGAATGATTTGCCTACAATAAAATGTAAAACATAATCAAATATATTTCTTTGACTGACTAAATAGATCTAAATTATCAAATTCTTACTTCTTTAACCTTATATAATATCCACATATAAATGTCTTGGTTCCTTCATATATAACTCAAATTTATTTTCAATATGTGTTTAATATGAAAAAGCATTAAAAACAAAAGCCTTAACAGAAAGCCTTAAACAAAATTATCTATATGATAGTGGCTTAATGTTAGTCAAGATACTACATGGAAGAAAACAGTATTTTAAATAATTAGGGTCATTATAATTTATATTTTGAGTGCCTAAAGTACAATATATGAATTAAATGGACTGAGTAAAGTTGATTTATCATTGAAATGGCTTTGGAAAATCACTTATTATATTCCAGTCCTTTGAACATATAGGTATCATGCAGAAGAAAGTTATCCTGAAATTGACTCTCCAGCAAGCAGTTTTTCATATGCTTAAGGCCAAAGAGAGAAACCTGCTTCGAAAATGAACATCATTCTGAAATATGCCATCTTTCACCATATAAAACAAATCTTTCCACTATATAAGCCAACTGAATTCTTAAATCTTGTCATAAGAATAGGGGAAAGATCCTAATAAATGCATGCATACTCACTTTCTACAAAAAGGCAAATTCCTCAGCAGATCTTGTCTGTTAATTCTACAGTATACTTTACAGAACACCTTGGGTAATCAACTCTTCACTGTTTCATAATTCAAAGTATTACTCACATAGGTAAACAGTTTTGTGTTTCAAGTTGACCCCAGGCCTCAGAAAATCATCATCTTTATATGTAAATGCACACACTTACACATAAGAACTGTGTGAGGAATATTGACATAAAACATCAGCATTGGATTCACACATTCTAGTAAAGCATAGCAATTCCAGTGAGGTTGTATAGTTTCAAGAAGATTATCTCCTATGCCCCTGGAAAGATAAGACCAAAAATACAGCACAGCTACTTGTGGGGAGACGTGGGAGTGTGTAGTGCTGTAAGAGGCAAAGGAAAACTTCCAATGAAAAGGGTAAAATGAAAAATGTTTCAAATATACAATTCCCTAATTTAATCACACATGAAAGTTTTGGCTAAACGGAATGACATATTCTTTTTTTTTTTTTAATTTTCATTGTTCTCTCTTATATTGAACTCCAGCCATAGTTTCCCCTTCCTCCACTTCTTCTAGTTCCTCCCTCAAAATCAACTCCTCCTGTTTTCCTTCAAAAAAAGAGCAGGCCTCCCAGGGATGTCCACCAAATATAACCTAAGAAGATACAAAATGAGCCTTATATCAAGGCTGGACAAGGCAATTTATTGGGAAAAAAAGGGTCCCAAGTGCAGGTCAAAGACTCAGCGACAACCTCCACTTACATTATTGGCATTCCCCCAAGAGCACCAAGCTACACATCTGTAACATATATGCAGAAGACTTAGCTCAGATCCATACAGGGTCTATGTTTGTTTCTTAAGTTTCTGTGAGCCCCTATGAGCCCTCCTTTCTTGGCTCTGTGGGCCATATTTTCATGATTTACTTGACTCCTCTGGCTCCTATAAGTTTTCCTTACTCCCCTCTCTTATGAGGGGTTTCCCTAGCTCTGCCTAGTGTTTGGTTGTGAGTCTTTGTATCTACTCCCATCAGTTGCTGGTGGATATCCATCTGATGGCAATTAGTTTAGGCTCCAATCTACGACTATAGTAGAATCACTTGGCATTGGAATGACAGATACTATAGCACCACTTCCTTTCATTGTTAACAGTCTTATCTAGGCCACTGTTGATTATCTAGGAAAGTGCACATCACCTCTCCTTGAAGTATTTTCTTTAGTGTTCTGTCTGGGTGTGCATTTTATGTGGACTTTCCCCCTTATGACAGTTCCAGAGATTTGACTCTCACCCTTTTGCTGGCTGGTTTTCTTGCTCCTGGAACTCTCTCCATCAAATATTCATTAGCATTTTCACAGTGTAAAGAGCAAGGTACTATGAAGAGAAAAAGTTCAGAAGTCAGCCAGAGGTATGTCTCCAGATCCCATCAGGTAAGTTCTTTGAAAGGATCATGGGCACAGGACAAAGGGGCTAAGGAAACAAAATTATATGCATGGAGTTGAACAGTTCAGAAAGTTCAACAGGAAATTTCACCACCACATGACTTTCCTTCCCAATAACAAAAATATTCCTTCTCTCTTTTAAAAATCTGCAACAATTTCATAATTGGAATGGTTCTATTCTTCCATAATTCTATTTGTTCTCAGTTCACATGGTTTTTTTCTAATGTTTTAAACAAGCAAGCAGGCAAACAAACAAATAACAACAAAAACAAATAGTCTTCATAGTTGAATAGCCAATGAAAATATAATGTACTCTTTTATTCTTTGGAAGCAAATACCTAGAATGTCATAAGCATTTGATAGTTTAACACAAGTATGAAGTTGCAAGAGAGATAAGGAGAGTAAAATAATGGATCATAATATTGTATAGTCAATGTTTTCTTTTTTTCAGAAAAAGACTTCACATGCCGTGTTAATTTGAATGATATACTATCTCTTAAATGTATTATCTAATAAAGTTATAAATTTGAAATGTCCACAATTTTTAGTTGATAATCTGGTAATTTTAATAACCTTCAAGTATATATTCAACTGTCCTAATCTCAAAATTGATTTTTGAGCTTTAAAGAATGCTCAAGAGTTACACACATGTCTTACCCTTGTGGATGAACCAATGTCCAAAGGATGAAACTCCCAAGTTCAAGGACGATCTGAATCTTTTTGACCCTCAGTTGTACCTGCATTCACTAACAAAACAGACAAACTGATGCTCACAGGAACATGTTTAAAGCTAATAAAAATGTTAACTTTTGAGGGTGCTAGAGTCATAAAGAATAAATTTTTAGATTAATTTATATTTTACTTTTAGCATAGGAAGAAACACTATATGAATAGAAGGCCTGTAAGGGCAAAAAAGAAACAAGATAAAACTTATATGAACCTCATAACAGGATGATTAGTTAAATTTGCATGTCTCATTTTTAATGTAAATGTCATTATTTGTTATTTTGGGAGTTATGTGTTTGATCAAAGACTTTTATTTTACCTTTTTTAAAAAAATTTGAGTGAAAATAAGGTCAAAACCAACACTAAGCCAATAATATTCTACCCAATGCAAAGTGTCAATTGATGCAATAAAAGACTTATCAAATACTTATAAAACACTCAGCACACTAAAATGAGACTAGGGACTTTGAGAGTTCTGAAAATAGGAAATTCACAAATTAAACCATTACATATTATAAATTGAACTGAATTCATTTCCAGTTACACTTCTTTTCCAACAATACTGCAACTCAGGGAAAAGGGATCATGCTACCATGAAAATAAAAGTTGAGATTAAGCCTGAATCCTTAGATTCAAACAGAAATTTTGGGAACACTGAAGAAAACAAATATCAGGAACTGAAGAAAGATATGAAATAGTCAAGGAAACAAGATAAAGAGAAAAGAGGGAAAGCAGATCTCAGCTGACTCCCAAGACCTCCTCTTCCTCCCAGGAGAATGCCCAAGGGATTGTTGTTCTTCTTTTCTTAAACTTTGCAAAGTTGTTGTTAATACACTCTTATAAAATATAAAATATCAGATGCATTTAATTGTATTTAGTTTAATTTTAGTTAACGGTAGCTTATTTTCTTTTTAAGAAAGAAGGTTACCACTCAAAGCCCTGCAAGTAGGAAAGTGGGAAAGCAATGCAAAGAAGATTTTGAAGTCCGTGTATTAGAGGTAGCTATTGATCCTTCTCTCTTTGTCTTGATAAACCCCTGTGCTGGAAGGTAAGCTTACTTTCTTCTTTTCCGATAGCACCATGGAAATAAACTTCAAATATTATTTGCTTATCTGATATGTGTCCTGGAATAAATTCTAGATTCAAAACAACCAAGACTAATACAGTTCAGGTAGGAGTTAATAAAAGAAGACATTTTTTATCCGTAAAATCATAATGAGAATGGAAGAATAATAGAATAGTAAAAAGCACAATGTTTTCCAAAATAGATAAGACAATTGAGTATTCTATATATTCACTGATAATTACTAATTAAGAAACATTAAATAAATATGATAATATAAACTTTGTAGTTGGAAGACTAAACAAAAGTAAAAATCAATGAAAAATTATATCTAGCAATATTATAATTAGGAACTCACAGTATTTTAAATTGCAGTAATATTGTTTTCATTTAAAATACAAAGTAATTAAAGAATATACATTTATTAGATATCATTCTTGAATGTAATCAAATAACTTACCAGAAACAATTTAATAAAGAACAAAAATGTATTTTATTGCTGAGACTGACAGCCCATTAAGTTTGGGGAGACACTGTAGCTAGAGCTCCATGCTTCAAGGCAACAGGAGTTAAAGCTGTGTTCTCTTCTCCAAAATCAAGAACCTGAGACCTTGCTCTGGAAGCAGACTAAGGGAATAATTAAAACATATAGGACCTGACACTTCAGTACCGCTAACTTCTAAAACTAGTACCAGCTTCCTAAAATGTTGCAGCTCCCCAAAACAGCACCACCAACTAAGAAGCCAATGTTCAAATCCACGAGTCTGTGCAGGAACTTTTTGTATGCAGACAATAACAGCACCTTAATGGACTGTTTATTAGTAAACAGATCACTTACAGTTGTGCAACAGAAGGCCTAGAATGATTAAAGATCGGAGTTAAAGTGGTATATTATTTGTGTTTTAATAATAAAGTTTGCCTGACGGTCAGAAAAGCAAAGCAACCAGTCACTGGCTCTTACCTCTACATCAGACTTGAAAGGGGTAAATCTTGTCTCCATCAATTCTGAAGACTCCATATCCCACATTTTATACTCCACTTGGTTCCTGTCTCTTCTCCCTTACATTGCTCTCTCTGCCCAGCCAATTATCACTCCTGTCTCTAGCTCCCTAGTGCTGGGATTAAAGGCCTGTGATTCCAAGTGCTGGTATCACCTTTGTGTGAGCTCTGTTTCTGTTTTGGACAGATTCAATCTTGTGTAGCCCAGGATGACTTAAACTAACAGAGATGCCTCTGCCTCTGTCTTTAAATCCTGGGAAGAAGGGTGTGTGCCATCACTCCCTGGCCTGTATGACTGACTAGTACAGCTGCTTTACTCTCTCATCTTCAGGCAAACCTTATATATTAAAGCACAAATAATACACTACTCTACAGAGTGGATTTTATAAGTCCAGCCATCAGTGCCCTTTGGATCTATTTCAATCATTTTTTTTTCCCATCCTTGTCCAGTCTTTTTTTTTTTTTTTAATTGTAGACCACATCTTACATAAAGCACAGAAACACTGAATTACCTTGTTCATTTGATCTCCTATGTCAACAAACCTGAAGGAAGAGTTTGAGAATACTTTATTTGGGAAGCCCATAAGAATCTCAAAACCTAGTGTGAGGGAAGCTGGAGAAAGAAGAGAGATGCAAATAAACACCATATTATCTAGGGTTTGAGGAGATGGCTCACAGACTCAGAGACCTGAGTTGAGTCCCAACTTCCAGGTTAGGATGCTCGGGAGCCACCTGTCACTCCATTTCAAGTGGACCTATTGTCCTCCTCTAGAATGTCCAGGCACTGTGATAATAATATACACCAACCCTTACACAGATAAGACATATCCATCTTGGCATAACTAAAAATAAAATAAATTCTTCAAGTAAAAGACAAGATTAAAAAGGTGAATTAACACATCTGTCACTTATCTATGAAAAAGATGTTTTATCCCACTGAGGACGTGAGAAAAAAATTCATCTTGTGCAGCCAAGGGGCATTTAATATAAGAGGGGAAAAGGTAATTTTGCCAGCAGCTGAGGTCTGCTTAGGGTGAGCAGAGTGACTAATCCCCCCCTCCCCCTCCACACACACACCCTGCTTTACTGCCTGTTAATGAAGGACCAGTGGGTTTTGGCAGACAAACGACCTCAGGCAAAGAGATTCAGATTTTGCCATACAATATAAAATTGACAAAAATTCCTGAAGGTTTTTGTGGAGACTGACAGCATCCTCTACTGTGATTGTCCTCCCCCATGAGAAGAACCATTAACCTCTTAAAGTTGACTTAAGGCAGGAGGAAACTATTGCCAAGGACCCTAACTGGGCTTGAAGCGTACACCCATCTTGAAAAGCCAGTGACAGTAACTTCTAACTACCACGGTGGTCCCCCGTGAGTTCAAGGGTCACTGTTTCATAGGACCGTGGTTCCTTCTTGAAATCCAGCTTTAGACTCCTTGGAACTGCAAGACTTGTGAAAACTGCTCCTTTCAACTGCTTTCAACTTGGCTCTTTCCCTTGAAGACTTGGAAAGAATAATGTGCAAGAGCCTGGGGGTGGGGGAAGAAGCTACTGCTGAGCTAAACATTCATTCTTTCTTTCCTTTTTTCAGGGACCTTAGAACCCACTATCTCACAATTTTAACAGACCCCCTTTTGGCTCCACAAAGAAGCCTAAGGCTCTGACAATTTTTCTTCCTTTTAACACTGCTTAGTTTTTAAGCAAACACTCTAAGAGGAAAAGTTGGAGTTGATTTCAAAGAGAACATTAATTTCCTCTTACAAAATTCTGTCTTCTGCACCTGCTGCTTAGGAGGTTTCAGTGTCTTAGGCAATATTATTTCATACACTTTTTCTGGTCTTAAATAATCAGAAGACAATGCACTGTGTCTATTTTAAGTCTAAGTGAGGAGAAGTAAAGTGAACAGCAGTTATGTTGTTAATTTGAAATAAATCTTGCAAAAACACAAAAGAAATATCAAGGGATTCAAAACCTTTATGTGATTATAGTCAAATATTTGGTAAGAAAATATACACATTAAACTCTGTTAGTTTCTTTTAGAGATTATTGTTTTCTGATTTGCAAAGATACAAGGTGAATTTGGTATCTACTTAGAGCACCCAAGAACTTTATTACATTTCCAACTAACACAAACAGACATAGTCATCTCTCTAAAGAGTATATCTTGGAACATGTTAGAAAACTCATTGTCTTTTTCCCAAGGTTGAGAAATCAATATGAAAGCATCCGTTGCTATTGAAAAGCATTGCTGACATTTTAGCTTACATGTTTTTTTTTTTTTTGTATCAAGAGATTTCAATCAATGTAGAATTTTTATGGCAAGTAGATAATGCATCGCTAACAAATTTGGAAGGTAAATAGATAATTAGAATTTTCAGATTAAAATGAGCTATGTGGGACAAACAGAAGTAATTAATAGTGATAAAACTTAGAGTTGTGTGCCCGTTACTGTTTGTGACATTGAATGGTTAAGTTTGCTTCAATACCTGTGTTTGTTTAATTTCCATTATCGTGACTCCCAGGGGGACGTAGCTATTTTGCAGGCCTCATACACACAATAACTAAAACCAGCCTTTGTGAAAGAGGTTAAGGGGAGGGCAATTGGATTTCTGCAATACTGATTCAAGGACATATGATAGGGCAGTGTCTGTACAATTTAGTCTGAAAAGAATCAATACTGAGTGTCCAGGCATTACATGACTCTCAATTGGCAGAATTCTAAATATATAAGAACTTAATTTTAGACAGTATAACTTATAAGAAAGTAACTTGATGAAAATAAAAAGAAAATTGATATGAAAATAACAGCCAAGATACTGTTTTCTACATAACATAGTTGTATATTGAAAACTTTTGTTTCAGAAAAAGCAAGCACTTTAAGTCTGAGTTTGTAGACAGGCTTACAAAAGACACGGTGGCTTTGTTAGTTGTGCAGCCATTCCATTATGACCTCCCTGACCTCTGGACAGTCACTTGGCCCTTCTAGGTTTAATTCCTTCCTGTGTATATATAAAAAAAAAAGGAAGACACACACTGGCTTTAGATACTGGTATGTTCATGGTTGAAAACTTCCCATACAGGCAAAGAAGTATAATTAAACCTTGGCACTGTTCCTTTAAAAATTAAAACCCCATTAAAATTTAAGAAAGTCTTAAACAACCTCATTAGTGCTGGGCTGGAAAGCCATTAAGTATATTGGTTTGCCCCTAAAAACATCCCCAGAAGTTTAGCCGTGCTCCATACTGCCAAAGATATTTAATGATATAATGGATGATGACTCCTTCTGATCACAAGCTTCCAAGGTTTAACCCTTCTTTACAATACCACAGATATGGGTTATTTTCAAAGTTTCTGGAAGCAATAACTGTGTCATGTCCAAAAGACAGCATTCCTGTCTTCTGGTTCATACAATCTTTCTGCACCCTCTTCTCAAGTATTTCCCTAGAATGGCAAGAGGTGGAGATTGATATAGATATCATACCTAAAGCTAGACAACACTGTTGTCTAGTATTTTGAATGGTAATTATTTTCTCAGCACTTTGAACAGTAATGAGCTTCTTTATTTAACAACTACAATAGAAGTAATAAAGTTTCTGACGAAGGCTGAGAATGACACAGACATAAACATAAATATTTAGAAGGCAGTCCGACAACAGGACTAAATGGGGGGGGGAAATGATTACTCCTAAGTGTGGTTGAAGAAAACTTAATTGAATATATGAGGGAAAACAGAGCCAGAGCCATAGGAAAGGGTATGGACTGAATCACGTCAGAGGATGGAACAGAGTCATAAAAGGAGAGGAGAGAATGGAAGAAGAGAAAGTAGAAGAGTGCAAGAGAGGAGCCGAGGACCAAGAAACCAAAAGAACCAGTAGGACATCAGCCAAAATGAGATTATATAGGAATTAGAGAAACTAGGGGAAAGGAAGTGATGCCCAGATACTGGAGAGGTTGAGGGTAGGTAACAGGGTATGACAAACAGGATTCCTCTTTAACTTGTGACATGGAACTGATGGAGACCAGTAACCAGACTCTGCTTTGGTATGTTAAGCAAGCACCTCAGTCAGTCATTTGTCCTGGGTTTCTTTGATCCCTAACAATGATAATTTAGAAATTAACAACAGCATGTTCTCCCATCAGGACTATGATTTTCCTAGTCTTGACCTTGTTTATAATATCAAACATGAACTCCCTTCAACAGAGCAAATCTAAAATCCAACCACAAGAAAAACTGATTACCCCAAAGAGTCTTGCCACTATTGCAACACTGGGCATAGCTTGTCTAGCAGGTTGATACAGTGTCGTGTAGAGTTCAGACACCAGTAGGGAATAATACCACAGAAATTTTTCTGTTCCAGCACTGAGAAAGTGAGTCAGCAGGGAGAATTTCTGGGTCTCTTTATGACTGATTCCTCAGTGCCCTGAGATCAATGTTTTCAGCATGGTCTTACTATCTAGTGGTGGCAAGCAATAGCATTGACAATAGACTTTATTGTTTTGGTTGCCTTTGGTGTCTCTCTGATGAATAATTAATATGGCAGTAACCTAATGCCCAGCACTGAGAATTTTATTATATAGCTCGTGACTTCTGATAGAAGTACCACTCACCCACTTAAACCAACATTAAGATTGCTCTAAGACAGAATGTTTTTCTTTTTTTTAAAATTTATTTATTTATTTATTTATTTATTTATTTAAGATTTCTGTCTTTTCCCCACCGCAGCCTCCCATTTCCCTCCCCCTCCCCAGTCAAGTCCCCCTCCCTCTTCAGCCCAAAGAGCTATCAGGGTTCCCTGCCCTGTGGGAAGTCCATGGACCACCCACCTCCATCCAGGTCTAGTAAGGTGAGCATCCAAAATGCCTAGGCACCCACAAAGCCAATACGTGCAGTAGGATCAAAAACCCATTGCCATTGTTCTTGAGATCTCAGTAGTCCTCATTGTCTCTATGTTTTTTTCCCAAGACGGTTTTATCCCAGGCTTTTTCAAACCCAGGTCAGCTGGCCTTGGTGAGTTCCCGGTAGAAAATCCCCATTGTCTCAGTGTGTGGGTGCACCCCTCGCGTTCCTGAGTTCCTTGCTCGTGCTCTCTCTCCTTCTTCTCCTGATTTGGACCTTGAGATTTCTGTCCGGTGCTCCAATGTGGGTCTCTGTCTCTGTCTCCTTTCATCGCCTGATGAAGGTTAATATTCAGTAGAATGCCTATATGTTTTTCTTTGGGTTCTCCTTCTTATTTAGCTTCTCTAAGATCACGTATTTTAATAGCAAGACAATACAAACTTTAGGATTATAGAAAATATGAGAAGGTATATATGTATACACACATAATCCACACACACACACACACACATATATATATACACACACACACACACATACTAGTGGGGTTTCATAAGACTTCTCCACACATTTCTAGTTTTTGTTTACCACTCCCTAACTCTCCTTTCCCCAGGCTTTTGCCTTTATCCCTTCATTTAAGTCTTTAGCTTCTGCTATTGTCCCCTTGTTCTTTCGAATCCCACGTATTATTCTATCCTTCTTACTGAATTTTTTTTATTTGCTTCTGAAGCAGCTTCTCCATTCACACTTTCTCTTAGTTAATCCTCTCCCTCATTGCAAGAGCCAGAGGGGATGGAGATTACCAAGGAAACAAGGCCTGCTAAAACCCAACAAATGGATACATGTGGGAGCTAGCTGAGACTCTGGCAGCTAGATAAAGTCCTAGTGCTGAGAGACCCACTATCCCTAAACCACAAGCTATAGCTCACTGATAGGTATTCACAAATAGTGATGCTTGACCATGCAGAGAACTATCTAAAAGGAATTGTTAAATGTAGCCCACCAGAGAACACTTAGACCTATTAATAGCCAATGGAACGTCTTTATTCCACACAGCTGGTCTCATATCCAGGTATTCGAAAACTTAGATGTGGCGAAAGTGTCCCAAAATGGAGATTTTAAAGGCAGAAACAACATTCTGGCATCTAGTTCATTGGGGGTAGGGAGGGTAGGGGGTTTCACAGGTGCAAGCATCCAGACAGAAGCTAAACTGTTGGCTGAAAGGAGTCCTGACCAGACAGCTTAACAAAAGTGAAGTTAGCTAAGACATCTTGACTTGGTTTTCTAGAAAAACAGTTGGATATTTTTCCATGGGATTCTCCATCAAGAGATCAAATTCTAGTTAAATCAAAAATGCCATCATCAAAAAATACATGAGAGTGAAACTGCCCTCTCTTGCTATGTTACAGAATTGTCTGGAGGGGAGGGATGATTGTGCTCTACCTAGAGGCCTGCCTTTCACACATATTTCCCACTTTTCTTCCATTATGACTTTACTCTGTCCCACAAAAACTTTTTACTCTTCCTGAGCCCTTGAGTCATTTATGGTAGAAGGGACCTTCCACTCCCTGGTCCTTTTGGGTTTTTGAAACGGATTTTCTGTGTAGCTTTGGCACCTGTCCTGCCACTAGCTCTTGTAGACAAGGCTGACCTCGAACTCAGAGATCCACCTGCCTCTGGCCCCTGAGTGCTGGGATTAAACGTGTGCGCCACTACCACCCAACTATCCCTGGTCTTTTTGAAGAGCAGTAAGATGTCTAGAGATTCTCTGCTCACATAAACATAAACTCTTCAAGTTGAGAATTTAGAGCAACTTGAATTTATGCTGTTGGGCTGTAGTTGCTCAAATTTGCTTCATAATTATTTCCTGAGTTCTATCCAGCAGTAGGTGAGCTCACTGGCCCTCAAAACTATTAGAATGACTTTTGTATCAACAGAAGTGAGTACTGTACTAGTGATCTAACACAGTAATCTAACACTAGTAATGTGACACAGAGTAACTATCTTCTATTCTGAAATGTGTTTTTGAGAAGCCGACTGATTCTGTAGGAAGTTAGCATTCAGCAGTACATGAATAAGTAGATAAATTGGGGAAATGTGTAACAGATTTCTGTATTGAAGGACTTAGATCTTTAAGTATGTGACTTTACATTGTATGTGTTTAACAGGTAGAACCTAGTATTTTGATGGGCAATATGTACAAACTTGGTTTTCTCTCTCTTTCTCCCTCTCATTCTCTCTTTTTCTCTCTCTCTCTTCTTTCTTCAGCTTTTAAATTAGGTAACCATAATTAACACTTGAAGGTGGTTATAGCACAACGAAGGAATGAAGATTCTCTAAAACGTTATTCAAAAATAAACTCAACTACATTGTATAAATTCCAAGCACTGATTGAGACACCAACAGCCATGCTCTCATGCAGAAAAGAATTAAAAATCGAAGGAATAAAATAATTGAAAAACTCACTGATTTGGAACTGAGTGTTGTCAAAAGTAAAGAGCTAGTTTGTAGCACTAACATATCCAAGGAGAGGACGTTCAATTGTTTTCCATGACAATCACTGGGAGGGAATCAAGCACTTCATAGCAATTATGAACTGCTGCCAGAATCTGTTATAACACCGCCTTAAGGGAGGTAAGATAAGGATGATTCTAGCTAAGAAGCCACATCAAGGGAAGTAGGAAAATGAGAAAGTCTTTTGCAGCTTTAACTCCTGAGAAAAATGAGAAAGCCTTTTGCAGTTTTAACTCCTGAGGTTTATCTGATGATTAAAGGTGTTACAATATGGAAATGATGAGAAAATAGGTCTATTGCTGAAAAATTAAAGATTTTTTTCTTTTGGGAAAATATCACAGACTATATCTTTACATGATAAACATTTTACACTATATGTTTAAAAGTATATGAATAATAATCAAAAAGTAAAATGAAAAATGCTGTTATAAAGAATGTATTGTCATCAAATGTAGGGCTTAAAATTCAATAAAGGAAAAGACAACAACTGAATTTTAATGCCAAACTACAATAAAGAAAAACTAACTAAATAAATACATTATAGAGACCAACTTTTGGCATAAAATTACATAGGAAAAATGTCACAGCTTTGCAGTTTGAAAGATTATAGTCAACATATGCAAAATGGAAATTAACTACTTATAAATATTTGGATTATGTAGATTGAATAGAGTTAATTTTAAAACAAACTTAACCCTAATTTTTCTTAATTATAAAAGTCTCAGTAACTATAAAGTCAAATACTGTTTTGTTTTTGTGGGTTTTTTTTTCTGTTTTAAACATGATAATACAAGACAACCCAAGCTAGCCTAGGCTGTCAATCCCACTGTCTCTGTAATTTAAATGCTGAAATTAAAAGTATGATCAATAAAGACCTGACTAAAGAGTGTGTGTTTGCTTATTTTTCAGTGAGAGTCATTAAATGCAGGGCCTTTGCACATGCAAGGGACATGCTTTAGTTGTGGGCAAAAGAATTTGGAAAAAGATTATTATACTAAAATTGAATGATGTTAGTAAATAGAAATGTACCTTTCTGCTTAGCTATCTATCTACTTCAGAATAGTGGAATGTATCTTCTATATCAAGAAAGGCCATTTTGAACAAGTGGCTGGGCCTGAATTATTACAAAAATTAATCTTAAAAGCTACAACTTTGGTGTTTGTTTACATATATTTTCCATATTCATGTGAAGAAAATTTAGAGAGGGAAAGAGGGAATACTATAAGAATAATATAAATAGTTTCATTGAGAAAAAGATCAGTGTGAAGTTTGAGGAGCAAGGATGACAATGAATTGAGAGATACAAATAGTTATTTGCATTAATCAGCAGAGTATTTGTCTTGTGCAAGTAGGCAATTGAAATAGAAAACATTGTTTGCTTTCTGAAATATGTGTGTGAACTTGTTATGGTGTGACTAGTAGTAGCTAAATAGCTTCTTAAAGTTATCTTTTCTTCTTTTACTATAGTGATGCTTTTCCTGCACTCCACTTAGTCGATACTCGTCTATGCCTCCTATCTGTGTTTGATGGTGCTACCTATACCCCAGCTACGGTGGAGACTGAAGGCTGGAATCAAGAGTTCTGGCCTGTGCTACAGAGCAAGAATAAGAAGAGCCTGGTTAATTTTCTGTGATTGTGAGCATCAAAATAGAGGAATATGGCATTATAATATTGTGGCAAAGGGCATGCTTGCCATATAAGAGGCTATATGTTTAATAATATGTACCAAGGAATCAAACACAAAAACAGAAAGAAACTTACCAATAACTAATCCTTTAATCCTAGAGAAATACAATTATATACTTATAATAATCACGTTATAATTTTTATTAGATGTTTATATATTCATACAGAAATGTAATTTGATACAGATGAAAGGACATGCATTATAAATATGAATTACTATTTATGTGCATCTGAATACTTATGAGAAAATAAAACTTATTTTCTTTTAAAGAACCCATCTTTTGGAACTTTTTACAAAATGCATAATTTACTATCATAATCAAGAACATTTTGAATTATAACAAAATTGCTCAATTTTTAAAATTATTCATGTACCTCTGTAGGAATTTATGTGTGTGAGTGTCATTCACAAAAACACTATCTACTCCCTTTGAGACAGGGTCTGTTACTGATCTGGAAATCACCAATTCTGTCTTACTGCCAATAGATCCCCAGATACCATCATGACTTCCACTTATCTAAAGCAGCATTACTAACACTTGTTAATATGATGGGGAAAACTCAGGTCTTCCTTGATTGAAAGATGTTATTTCACTTTTTGAAATATTGTCCCAATTCTGTTATCAGTTCTTAAACAAAGCAAGTTGTCAATATAAGGAGGATCTCCATATAACCTTCCTTACATGTGGACATTGGCCTGAAGTTTCCATCTCTTTTTTTTTAAATTGAAAGAAAAAAAAAAAAGACCACCTCTTCCCAGCCTCCCATTTCCCTCCCCCTCCTCCCATCCTTCTCCCCCTCCCCCTACTCCTCTCCCCCTCCCTCTCCAGTCCTCCAGTCCGAAGAGCAGTCAGGGTTCCCTGCCCTGTGGAAAATCCAAGGTCCCTGCCCCTCCATCCAGGTCTAGGAAGGTGAACATCCAAACTGGCTAGATACCCACAAAGCCAGAACATGAAGTAGGATCCAAACCCCTTGCCATTGTCTCTGGCTTCTTATCAGCCCTCATTGTCTGCCATGTTCAAAGAGTCCGGTCTTATCTCATGCCCCTTCAGTCACAGTCCCGCTGGCCTTGGTGAGCTCCCAATAGATCAGTCCCATCGTCTCAGTGGGTGGGTGCACCCCTCGTGGTCCCAACTTCCTTGCTCATGTTCTCCCTCCTTCTGCTCCCCATTGGGACCTTGGGAGCTCAGTCCGATGCTCCAGTGTGGGTCTCTGTCTCTATCTCCATCCATCTCCAGAAGAAGGTTCTATGGTGATATGCAAGACATTCATCAGAATGGCTATAGGATAGGGTCATTTCAAGTTCCCTATCCTCGGCTGCCCAAGGAGATAATTGGGGATATCGCCCTGGGTACCTGGGAGCCCCATTAGGTTCAAGTCTCTTGCCAACCTTAAGATGACTGCCTTAATTAAGTTATGTGATTCCCTGCTCCTCTATACAACCTTGCTTTCTCCCAATCATCCCGTTTCCCCAAGTTCCCCCCAGTCTCCTCTTCTTACTATTCTCTCCACATCTCCCCTTACCCCCGTCCCCCCCACCCCCAAGTTCCCAATTTTTTGCCCGGCAATCTTGTCCACTTCCCATATCCAGGATAATAACTATATGATTTTCTTTGGGTTCACCTTCTTATTTAGCTTCTTTAGGATCACAGAATATAGACTCAATGACCATTATTAGTGACTAGAAACCAATTATGAGTGAGTACATCCCAAGTTCCTCTTTTTGGGTCTGGGATACCTCACTCAGGATAGTGTTTTCTATTTCCATCCATTTGCATGCAAAATTTGAGAAGTTATTGTTTTTACCACTGAGTAGTACTCTAATATGTATATATTCCACACTTTCTGCATCCATTCTTCTATTGAAGGACATCTAGGTTGTTTCCAGGTTCTGGCTATAACAAATAATGCTGCTATGAAAAAAGTTGAACAAATGCTTTTGTCATATGATAGGGTATCTCTTGGGTATATTCCCAAGAGTGGTATTGCTAGGTCCAGGGGTAGGTTGATCCTGAATTTCCTGAGAAATTGCCACACTGATTTCCAAAGTGGTTGAACCAGTTTGCATTCCCACCAGCAATGGATGAGGGTACCCCTTCCTCCACAACCTCTCCAGCAAAGGCTATCATTGGTATTTTTGATTTTAGCCATTCTGACAGGTGTAAGATGGTATCTCAAAGTTGTTTTGATTTGCATTTCCCTGATCGCTAAAGAGGTTGAGCTTGACCTTAAGTGTCTTTTGGCCATTTGCACTTCTTCTGTTGAGAATTCTCTGTTCAGTTCAGTGCCCCATTTTTTATTTATTTTTATTTTTTAGCATTTTAAATTCTAGTTTCTTGAGTTCTTTATATATTTTGGAGATCAGGCCTTTGTCTGTTGCGGGGTTGGTGAAGATCTTCTCCAACCAATGGACAATATGTTGCCTTTTTGTCTTAGTGACAATGTCCTTTGTTTTACAGAAGCTTCTCAGTTTTAGGAGATCCCATTAATTCAATGTTTCCCTTAATGTTTGTGCTGCTGGGGTTATACATAGGAAGCGATCTCCTGTGCCCAACTGTTGTAGGGTACTTCCCAATTTCTCTTCTATCAGGTTCAGTGTGTTCAGGTTGATATTGAGGTCTTTGATCCATTTTGACTTGAGTTTTGTGCATGGTGATAGATATGGGTCTATTTTCATTCTTCTATAGGTTGACATCCAGTTGTGCCAGCACCATTTGTTGAAGATGCTTTCTTTCTTCCATTGTATGCTTTTAGCTCCTTTATCAAAGACGAGGTGTTAATAGGTTTATGGGTTAACAACCAGGTCTTCAATACGGTTCCATTGGTCGACTTCTCTGTTTTTATGGCGATACCACCCTGTTTTCATTATTGTAGCTCTGTAATAGAGTTTAAAGTCAGGGATGGTAATGCCTTCAGACGATCCTTTATTGTATAAGATTGTTTTGGCTATCCTGGATTTTTTGTTTTTCCATATAAAGTTGATTATTTTTCTCTCAAGATCTGTGAAGAATTTTGATGGGAACTTGATGGGGATTGCATTGAATCTATAAATTGCCTTTGGAAGAATTGCCATTTTTACTATATTGATCCTCCCAATCCAAGAGCAAGGGAGATCCTTCCATTTTCTGGTATCCTCTTCAATTTCTTTCTTCAATGCCTTAATGTTCCTGTCAAATAGATCTTTCACTTCCTTGGTTAGAGTTACCCCGAGATATTTTATGCTGTTTGTGGCTATCGTGAAAGGTGATGCATCTCTGATTTCCCTCTCTGCTTCCATATCCTTTGTGTAAAGGAGGGCGACTGATTTTTTTAGAGTTGATCTTGTATCCTGCCACATTACTCTAAAGGTATTTATCAGCTGTAGGAGTTCTTTGGTGGAGTTTTGGGGGTTGCTTATGTACACTATCATATCATCCGCAAATAACAAAAGTTTAACTTCTTTCTTGCCAATTTGAATCCCCTTGATCCCCTTATGTTGTCTTATTGCTATTGCTAAAATTTCAAGCACTATATTGAAGAGGTATGGAGAGAGTGGACAGCTTTGTCGTGTTCCTGATTTTAGTGGGATGGCTTTGAGTTTCTCTCCGTTTAGTTTGATGTTAGCTGTCGGTATGCTGTAAATAGCTTTTATTATATTTAGGTATGCCCCTTGTATCCCTAATCTCTCCAAGACCTTTATCGTAAAAGGGATGTTGAATTTTATTGAATGCTTTTTCAGCATCTAATGAAATGATCATATGGGTTTTTTCTTTCAGTGTATTTATATGATGGATTACATTGATAGGTTTTCGTATGTTGAACCATCCCTGCATCTCTGGGATGAAGCCTACTTGATCATAATGGATAAGTTTTCTAATGTGTTCTTGGATTCGGTTTGCCAGTATTTTGTTGAGGATTTTGAGTCAATGTTCATGTGCGAGATTGGCCTATAATTTTCTTTCTTGGTTGGGTCTTTGTGTGGTTTTGGTATCAGAGTAACTGTAGCTTCATAAAAGGAATTTGGCAACGACTCTTCTGTTTCTATATTGTGAAATACATTAAGGAGTATAGGTATTAGGTCTTCTTGGAATTTCTGGTAGAATTCCGCATTGAAACCATCTGGTTCTGGACTTTTTTGGAAGGGAGATTTTTAATAACAGTTTCTAATTCTTCGCGACTAACAGGTCTGTTTAGATCGTTCACCTGGTCTTGGTTTAGCTTTGGAATATGGTACTTATCTAAAAAAGTGTCTGTTTCTTTTACATTTTCCAGTTTTGTGGCATACAGGCTTTTGTAGTAAGATCTAATGATTCTCTGAATTTCCTCTGTGTCTGTGGTTATGTCCCCCTTTTCATTTCTGATCTTATTAATTTGCATATTCTCTCTCTGCCGTTTGATTAGTTTGGATAGGGGCTTATCAATCTTGTTGATTTTCTCCAGGAACCAGCTTTTTGTTTCATTGATTCTTTGGATTGTTTTCTGTATTTCTTATTGATTTCTGCCCTCAGTTTGATTATTTCCAGTCTTCTACTCCTCTTAGGAGAGTCTGCTTCTTTTTTTTTCTAGAGTTTTCAGGTGGGCTGTTAAGTCTCCAATGTGTGCTTTCTCTGTTTTCTTTAAGTGGGCACTTAGTGCTATGAACTTTCCTCTTAGGACTGCTTTCATAGTGTCCCATAAGTTTGAGTAGGTTGTTTCTTTATTTTCATTGAATTCAAGGAAGACTTTAATTTCTTTCTTTATTTCTTCCTTGATCCAGGTGTGGTTCAGTAGTTGACTGTTCAGTTTCCATGAGTTTGTAGGCTTTCTGGGGGTAGCATTGTTGTTGAATTCTAACTTTAATCCATGGTGATCTGATAAGACACAGGTGGTTGCTAATTTTTTTTGTAACAGTGGATGTTTGCTTTGTTACTGACTATGTGGTCAATTTTCGAGAAGGTTCCATGAGCTGCAGAGAAGAAGGTATATTCTTTCCTATTTGGGTGGAATGTTCTATAGATGTCTGTTAAGTCCATTTGATTCATTACCTCCAATAATTATCTTATTTCTCTGTTAGGTTTCTGTCTGATTGACCTGTCCATTGGTGAGAGAGGAGTGTTGAAGTCTCCTACTATTAGTGTGTGTGGTTTTATGGCAGCCTTGAGTTTTAGTAATGTTTCTTTTATGTACGTGGGTGCTTTTATATTAGGGGCATAGATATTCAGGATTGAGACTTCATCCTGATGAATTGTTCCTATTATGAGTATAAAATGTCCCTCTCCATCTCTTCTGATTGATTTAAGTTTGAAATCAACTTTGTTAGAAATTAGTATGGCCACCCCTGCTTGTTTCTTGTGTCCATTTGCTTGATAAGCCTTTTCCCAGCCCTTTACTCTGAGTAGTTGCCTGTCTTTGTGGTTGAGGTGTGTTTCTTGTAAGCAGCAGAAAGTTGGATCCTGTTTTCGTATCCAATCTCTTAGCCTGTGCCTTTTTATCGGTGAGTTGATTCCATTGACATTAATTGATATTAATGACCAGTGGTTGTTCACACCGGACACTTTTCTAGTAGTAGAGTATGTGTGTTTCCCTTCTTTGAGATGTGCTGGTGAAGGGTCTCTAGATGTCTGAGTTATTGTGGTCATTGCTGGACTCCTTGGTTTGTGATTTTCCTTCTATTACTTTCTGTAAGGCTGGATTTGTGGCTACGTATTGTTTAAATTTCTTTTTGTCCTGAAAAATTTTGTTTTCTCCATTTATAGTGAACGAAAGCTTGGCTGGGTATAGTAGTCTGGGCTTGCATCCATGGTCTCTTAGTTTCTGTAGAACATCTATCCAGGACCTTCTGGCTTTCATGGTTTCCATAGAGAAGTCAGGTGTAAGTCTGATAGGTTTACCTTTATAAGTAACTTGGCCTTTTTCCTTTGAAGCTCATAATATTCTTTCTTTATTATGTATGTTTTGTGTTTTGATTATTATATGGCAAGGAGATGTTTTATTTTTGGTCCAGTCTATTCGGTGTTCTGTATGCTTCTTGAACCTTCAAAGGAATATCTTCCTTTAGGTTGGGAAAGTTTTCTTCTATAATTTTATTAAATATATTTTCTGGACCATTGAGCTGTACTTCTTCTCCTTCTTCTATCCCAATCATTCTTAGGTTTGGTCTTTTTATTGTGTCCCAGATTTCCTGAATGTTTTGTGATGAGGATTTGTTGGTTTTGCTGTTTTCTTTGATCAGTGTGTTTATTTTCTCTAAGGTATCTTCAGTGTCTGAGATTCTTTCTTCCATCTCTTGTAATCTGTTGGTAGTACTTGTCTCTGAAGTTCCTGTTCGTTTACCCAGAATTTCCATCTCCATCCATCCCTCGGTTTGTGTTTTCTTCATTACTTCCATTTCATTCTTCAGTTCTTGAACCGCTTCCCTTATCTGTTTGATTGCTTTTTCTTGTTTCTCTTGGTTTTCTTGGGTATCTTTGAGCGATTTATTCATTTCCTCTACCTTTTTGTTTGTAATCTCTAATTGTTTATGGCAGTTTTTCACCTCCTGTTTAAGGTCTTCTATTATTTTCATATAATTCACTTTTGGGTCGATTTCTTCTAATTCTTCTGGAGTAGGGTGTACAATTCTTCTTATATCAGGATCCCTTGATTCTGGTGGTGACATATTGCCTTTCAGGTTGTTGGAGGAATTTTTGCATTGGCGCCTTCCCATCTCTTCCTTCAAATGGAGCCAGGAGAGGTCTGGTGTCTTGGTCCAGTCTTTGCTGTGACTGACTCTCTGGGTGAATCTCTTCAGTGTAGAAGTAGGAACTGTCCAGTCCAGATGGAACTCCTCAGTATACAGCAGGGCAGGGTTGGGGAGTGCTACGGGGCTGGGTCTTGCAAAAGAAGGACAGCCCTGCAGAAGGAGCTGGGGGAGGGGAGTTTGTGCTCTCTTCTGGGACAATCAGTCCCTGGATAGCACACACTCACCCGTCCTGATGGAACTTTTCAGCACCTATCCAGGTTCCATGTCCCGGGCTGCCGCCGCGGGTCAGAAACTCACCCACCCCAAGATAATTCTCCTGGTGCCTAGATCTGCTCTCCTTGCTGGTTTGGTGGCGCGTAAACCAAGTGCCTACCCTGCTTGCTGCAGGCAGGCTATTGAGACAAAGGAGTTCCCGCCAGCCAGGCTGCCCTTCGGATTCAAACCCATCGCCCAGACAGGCTGAGCTGGGTGATGTTATTTGCCCAAAGGCCGCAGGGAGGGAGAAGTGGGGAGGGTCCTGGATGCCCGCTGGGTGAGGTAGGAAGAGAGAGGCAGTATGCGGGGGTATAGGCCCTGCAGGATGTAGTTCCTTGTTCCGGGCTGCCGCCACGGGTCAGAAGCTCACTCACCCCGAGAAGTTTCCATCTCTTAAAATATAGATTTTATTTATTTTCATGAATTTAACTGCCAAATGTCTATTCAATTTATGTTTTAAATAGTTTCATTACATATAGAATCATATTAAAGACGGTTACTATTTGAACCATTTACTCCTTGTTAACTTTTATATGTTAGGAATATGATATACCATAACCTACATAACCATTTTCTGCCAATGTCATGAGTGTTACCTCCCTTTTGACAATAAAATAAGTAATATTTCTAGAAACAAATTTTAAAATAATTCAAATTTGTGTAGAGAATTTTCTAAGTACTAATATTTTAACAATGAGATACCAAATCTTTAGCACTTATGTAGATGCATTACATCCATTGTTACAACAAATCATCCAGCAGAATTTTTGTCTGTTTCTACCATTGCTTAAATAGTGAAAAAAAAATGTGACATGTTGTCAACGTACATTATCGTTAGTCAACATGGCTGATAAAAAAACAGAGATACTTGGATGGATGGAAAAGCATCATTCTTGGTGCTTCTTCCTAATGTTTTTGTAAGTGATGAACATATGAATAGCTAGTAAGAAAACAAAAACAGTCTTCTGGGATGATAATTTTCCTTTCATTGAAATCCCTGGGAAAATAAAATGGTCTGGAATTTACTTCACCTTCCATAATTTGACCTCAAATGTCTTCAACCTTGATCTTGTCTTCTGTCTTTCCAGCTTTCCAACTTCCATATGACAGATCTCAAAATTCTCATTCCGTAAATTTTTTTTGAAAAATCTTTGTCTTATTCTCTATCGCTGTCTTTCTCACTTGCTTATCTCTGCTTATTCCCAATGCCTTAATCACTGCTATATTGCTCTGAGGAGGCACCATGACCAAGGTAACTCATAAAAGAAAGCCTTTAACTGAAGGCTTGCTTACAGGTTGAGTCCATTATCCCCATGGCATGAAGCATGACAGCAGGTATGGCTGTCATGGTGTTTTGGAGAAGCAGTTGAGGGCTGCATCATGATCCACAGGCAGAGAAAGGCCCTGAGCTTCTCAGCGTGACATTTGTTTTTAAACTTAAAAGCTCACTCTCAGATACACACTTCCACCAACAAAGCCTCACCTACTCCAACAATGTTCCAAATCTTAAACCTTTCAAATAATTCCACTCCCTGGTAACTAACTATTCAAATATCCATTTTGTGTATATGATATAACAAAAACATTATATATATATATATATATATATATATATATATATATATATATTGCCTTGCTCTTAAATATTTTTAAATATTATGCTGGATATTTGAGTATTTGAGTTTATATTAATCTGAGAAAATCTATCATAATTTCATCTTAATACAACTTAAGTAATTTTTTCTGTCATGCGCAGCTATGAGTTTATTTCTTTCTTTTTTAAGAAGCTTTCCCTTTTAATGAAAACAGACTCTTTTCTCATGCTATATAAACTGATTATAGTTTTCCTTCCCTCTATTCCTCCCTTCCCCCCTTCCCCACTTCTCCTCCCATCCAGATAAGTTCCCTTTGGTGTCTCTCAGTAGAAAAGAACAGGCTCCTAAGCGACCTGCAGATGTCCCACAAACAACTCTTTGAAACCCAGTATATGTGCAGAGTATCTTGGTGCGCAACTGCAACCTTTTCATTAACTGGAAAGTGAATCAGGATCTTACTCGGTGTAATTACTCACTTGAAAATAAAAGGTTACCACACTGTAATTTTCATATTGTTTGAAATATTTTGCTAGAGTATATAAGTAGTAAGGTGAAAAGTGAGTTAGAAAGAAAGCAGAAGAATGAGAGAAGGAATACACCAGTAAAGATGAAGAGGTAAAATAACAAGTATAATGAAAATTTCAGAAGGAACCCATCCAGGGTATGTTTTTGCCTATTCCCCTACTCCCACAGATAAAAGAGTCACAGTATACTGAATTCACGGATCCCTTTTGAGCACTCTGCTGCTGGGGGCTAGACCTCATGGCAGCAGAACCTGGCACCTGAACAGGGACACGGAATGGGGTAACCCGAAAACTGTGCAGGTGAGAGAGGCAGCTCTTCTCTAAGATTGTACTGGTCGGGGCATTCTCCTGGGATGTGTACAACAAGAAGAAGCAGTCCTTTAAAGATCACCATGGATAGGGACTCACTCACTCATGGGGCTGCAGCCCCGTGGCTGGTGATTGCCAAGTAAAAAACGGTGGGGAAATGTTTGTACAAATAGCCAGCCCTTGGTTTCCAGAACCGGAGAGCTTTGATGTAGGAATTTGGGATGTAGGAGCAATAGATATTAAGTACTGGTGTCCAAAGAATGAAGGAAAGGGCATGCCTCTAGCAGCATTTTCTGATGTGAGTGTGCTTAGATAGGCATTAGCAGGTGAAATAGAGCCCATGTGTGTGCTTTGGATTTCTTTGCTCCCCTTCCTTATGTGGGAACTCCTTTGTTGTTATCTCATGCAGGATCTAAGAAAGGATCAGCAAGGTATTATCAACCTGATTGGCTCCGCTGCAGTGCCTGACTGTAAATCACTCCACAAGACCACCTGAGAAAAATCAAAAGAGCTCCACTGGGTTTGCTGCTGCCTTAGTCAGGTCCACCACCAAGGTGAATCAGTGGGGTAAGAAAAGAAAGAGTTGACTTGCAAAATTCTTGTGATTGTGAAAAAGGGTTTGGAGCTTCTGCTCAAACTCAGGGAACAAAGCAAGCCTTGCAGTGTCTGCAGTGCTATTCCAGGCCCCAACCCTGAATTGCAGAGTCTAAAAGGTGAGCCTCCTCTTTAATCCCAGCCCTCCACTCAGGATAAATCTGCTTATTCATCTTTCCTCCGGAGACAATAATAAACTTTCACACTGTTTTGTGCCTATTTGTAATGCAGAGTGTTTGAGTTTATAAGGACAGTTTAAGTGTATGATGCATTTGTTGATAATCTTCACCATCCCCTCATCCAAATCCCCTCTCTTTCTTCACACTCCTGACTTTTCTTCCTTAGTCAAGTATTCTTCCTCCTCCTATATCGTTTATATGTGTTTTACTGGATCTAGTAGCATAATATAGTCATTCTTCAGAATATGGCTCATTTTGATTAATAGCCATTAATTAATTAATATTAATATTAATGTCCATTAATATTCTCTTTTCAGTGAATTATATAATTTGATTATCTGTAGCTGAATTAAACTCAATTGGCAAACCTCACACTTTTTTCATTCATTTGTATATTTATGGACCCTTATCCGGTTACTGCACTTTAACTGTTGTAAACAGGGCTGGATTTTCAATTACCCCTGTGTGCGGACTGCAGTTTGTTAAGTAAGTCCAGCAAACTCCATAGCTGGGTCACAGCATAGTTTTATTTCTGATTTTTGGGAGGAATGTCTGTATTGATTTGCCCAAGGGCCAAATCAATTACACACCTACCTTAATGCTATAAGGATTTCATTTTCCCATATTCTCTTAAGGTCTTGCAATATATATTGTAAATCACTTACAGCTACCAGTATGCACATGTATGAAAGGACATCAGAAGGATCTTTACTCTCAGAGACAACCCCCTTGAAGTCAGTGAACACTTCCTGTCCCGGCAAACATCAATGTCCAATGTTCCACAGCTGGGAATGAACTTCATAACCACCTCCTACCTCCATGCTAAGATTCTGAGTGATTTCATCTTCTCCAGGTCGTGTACATGTAGTCAAAGCCACTGGAAGTTCCTAGGTGTAGCTGCGCTAGTTACAGAGAGCATTTTTCACTGCAGTCATCAATTGCTTATGGCTCATACCATCTGTCTATCATCTTTCTGATAATGATCCTGAGCTGTGGGAAGAGGAGGAAGTCGAAAGTAATTTTACATTACATTTCTTGCTATCTAAGGATGTTAAACCTGATTATTGACTATTTGTTCTTTTTCAAATACATTTATATTTAAAAAACCTATTCAAAAATATATAAATATATTTTTAAAAGATATATGTCATATAATATATGTCATACACATAAGAAAATAAATAAGCTTCAATCAAAAATTTATTGTCAAAAGTATGTTGGCAGTAAACAGTGTGGGTTTAACTATGGCTCTTGTGTTCTATTCTTGTACCTATGTACTTGCTGTGAGGCCAGAGCCATACTGTTTTAGGTACTATGAGTCCATAGTTCAGGATGAAATCAGATGTAATACTTCCATTAGGTTTGGTCAGTTTTTCACCCACAACTGTTTTGATGTTTGTTCGTTTGTTTTGTTTGTTTGTTGTTATTTGGAGTCTCTTGTGATCCCATATCCATTTCGGTACTTTCCCTCCCCCCCAATTCTGAGAAGATAGTCTTTGAAATTTTATGGAGATTTCCAAGAATCTATAATTTTCATTTTATTACTTCTCTGATACACAAGGAAGGGAGATCCTTTATCTCTTGTCACCAGAATAGATACTGTCATATAAACTTGACACTCTTTGATTGTGGAAATGGCCAACCAATGACTGATCTTGCCTCAGACACTTACCATGACAGTGAGCTTACCACTGACACTGCCTGGACTGCCAGGATCCAGGAAGTGAATGGCCCAGAGACCCAGAATAGAACCAAGACTATTGGAAAAACATGTCAACATAATAAAGACTAATGATCTTCTGCTATACTCATAAATTGGTGACTACCCCAATTATCATCAGAGAGTTTCTATTCAGTAACTGATGGAAACAAAGCAATCCACAGCCAACCATTGGTTTGATCTCTGGTAATCCAGCTGAAGAAAGGGAGGAAGTATTGTTTGAGCTAGGGGTTCAAAGTCATCACATGGGAACCCAGAGAAACAACTATCCAGGGTTCATAGTTGCTCCACAGAGTCTGAACCCACAATCAGGTGCCTACATGGGAATAACCTAGGCCCTCTCCATATGCATGACAGTTGTGTAGATTGGTCTGCTTGCAGTTCTCTTGGCAGTGGGAGTCAAAATGGTCCCAGTGCTTTGGCTGGCTTCTGGGAACCTATTCCTTATATTGGTTTGATTTGCCCAGCCTTAATACAAGAGGTGCTTAGTCTTACCTCAAATTGGTATTCCATGTTTTGTTGACACCCATGGGAGGCCTGTATTTTTCTATACAGAAACAGAGAAAGAGTAGACAGAAAAGGAGTAGAGGGGAGTAAGGAAGGGAATGGGAGGAGAGAAGAGAGGGGAAACTGTGGTCAGGATATAAAACAAATGAACAAATTTAGTAATAAAAAGACACTCCTCTCTAAAATTGATTTTCAATGCAGTTACTTTCTGGCACATTTATCTGGTTTCAACATGCTCTGATATTACTCTAAAGTTTCTTCTATTGAGGAACATAATGGTAAGAATTAGTTATTAGTAATTAAGCTATTGTTACCTTATCCAAATATTAAGGTCTGTATGAATACCTAATATATATATATATATATATATATATATATATATATATATATATATATATATATATATATATATATTTTGGTTTTTCGAGACAGGGTTTCTCTGTAGCTTTGGTGCCTGTTCTGGAACTAGCTCTTGTAGACCAGGCTGGCCTCAAATTCCCAGACATCCGCCTGCCTCTGCCTCCCGAGTGCTGGGATTAAAGGCGTGTGCCACCACCGCCTGGTTTACCTAATACTTTTTTCAAAGTAAGTAAAGTACTATCATGCTGTGATGCTTGATTGCACAGGTAGACAAGTTTGAGAGGGGAAAGGGAAAGTAAATTTTACCCACACATGAGTAAATATAGAGTAGAATAGAGATGTATATATTTTCTTATAATCCACTGATCTGTTAGTGTTATCCCATGAAACACAACAAATGAGACACACATAAACATATAGTATTACATTTATGTTTTTCCTCATGTTTTACCATGCTTTTTAAAATATGTTCTTCCACATCTGTATTCTGAATGTGTATGTAGTTTTCTGTACTATCTAGTAGGTGAGAGGTCTTTATATTCCTTTACAAACATAAATTTGTAGTCCTGATTTCCCTGCCTTGTTAAGAGAAGACTTGAGAATGAGGAATAAGTTCTTCTTGACTACAGGCAAATGTTGCAACTTTCTTGTTTGTCATCATTCAAAGGTGAGTGAAGAATCCACTAAAGGCCTAGACTCACTGAGCTCATTCATAGAGGGATTTGTTACATAGAATTATCCTTTGTGACCTGCTGAAACTGAAATCTTTATTGGAGGCCAATAGGTTAGAAATTTAATCAAAAGGGATATTTTAATCCTGATGCAAAATGTCTCTTCCTAAAAAGAAAATGCTTTCCTTTCCTTTATTATTTCAAAGATTAGATGAGGAGGATGTGCTTTGTTGAGGATACGTTCCCTTCACTTTCTTTCTTTCTACAAAATGCTTTTTTAGAACAAGTACTGTAGTGTTTAAATACTCACTAGCCATCAACATTAGACTTTACACTAGGAATATCTTGTGTCACCTTCCTGTTTCTCCTTCTACTGTAATGCTCATTGGCCTTCTTACAATTAGAGATAAGCTATTTAAGCAGCATCTGAAAACATTGAAGCTTGTCATCTAGTGGTTTAAGTGGGTCATTTAATGGTATTATTTAAATCAATCAGCGTGAAAACATAATACATGTAATTATGTATAAGAAACAACTTTATTTTGTTTGTTTTGGTTTCAATTCAGGATTTCACTGTGTTCTTGCTCTTCTCAAACCCACTCTGCAGATCAAGATGACCTTGAGCTCACAGAGATCAGCCTTCCTCTGCCTTCTGAATGATGGGATTCAAGGAATCCCTCCACAGCCTGCCAAGAAACAACACTATTAAAAAAAAATCCATCAACATACTTAATTAAATTTTAGGGAAGAAAAGCATGTCTTACAGACAAAAATCAAGGGTATAAGGAAGAATATTTGTTCACAGCAACACTGTAAGCAATTCCTCAATATTTTCTTGAAGTTAATCTTATGTATTTAAAGATGAATTTAAGTTTAATAAGATCCTATTGCATTTCAAGTAAAAGCTTCGTGGTATTTAAGTTAACACTAAAAAGGAATTTGGTACATGAAATGACTTCGTGTCTAGCATGTTTAAATTGGAAATTTTGCTAATTGGATTTTGTTTTTCTATCCTTACAAAGAGTGTATGAATCATTTCTAATATAATGACTTCAATTGTAATTATTTTATCTTTGGAATAATGATTAAGACAGTTAATTGTGCACATTCTCAAAATTACAAAACTCCATAGGGGGGAAAAACCTGCAAATATGTACCTAACACTTTGTAGTTGCTAGTAATGACTAATGGATATTAACTTACTTTTAATTTTCAACACTGCATTTGAAAATTTCCAGTAGTATCACACATAAACTCGGCCTTGCATCATCGGTGGTGATAAGATTTGCAACCACGACTGTGGTACTTTAGATAGGAAAGTATAATCAGTTTCAATTTTAACAGTTTTCAAGCAGAATTTGTATGTGTACTTCTAGCAGATACTGGAACATCTAAACCCTTTCTTATTTTTTTCTACAAAATAAATTCACACTCTATAAAAGCCAAAGGAAAGAGAAGTATTAAAGATGGAAGGAGCCTATGTTTGTGTTGAGAGAAACTGCTTACAGGTCTTGATAGCTTCTCCATGAAATGTTAATAAAAATTAATACTGTATCAGGGCTGTATGTATGTCATATGGTATCAGAGCTGTATGTATGTCTGTTTCCATATTTCTGTTTCTTTAGGGACGGTTTACCTAATACAACTATTTCCTTAGGCAATGGTTGCATTACTTTCATATAGGGACAAAAATTATTGAAAAACATTGGCACAAAGAAACAGAAACGTGATAGGCATATACACTGAAAGCTAGACTTTGCATATCAGGCTTTTGTGGTCTGACTGCATCCTTCCAGTGACTAACATTTTAAAGCTTAGATTCTAATATAATTATATTTGTAACCTTTCTAATCACTAGGACAAAGGTATCTGACTGAAACAGCTAAAACAGGAGGGCATTATTAGACTACCTGTGTGGGAGCTTTCAGTATGTCATGGTGACAAGGAGTGACTCGCACAAGAAACACACCTTTACTTCAAAACAGGTATTAACTCTAAGTAAATGATTCAGAAAAGAATTTCCAAGCAAATGGACCTAATAAACAATCTTGTGTGTCTATACTAATATCTAACAAAACAGACTTTAAACTAAAATAAATAAAAAAGGTAGAGAAGGATATTTCATATTCATCAATGGAAAAATCCATCAAAATGAAGTCTCAATCCTAAACATCTATGCCCCAAATACAGGGGCACACACATTTGTAAAGGAAACATTGAAGCTGAAAACCATATCAACCTACACACATTAATGGTGGGAGAATTCCACAGGCCACTCTCACCAATGCACAGGTCTGTCAGACAGAATCTTAACAAACAAGGGAACTAGCAGATGTTCTGACTCAAATGGACTAAACATACATCTACACATTTCATCTAAACACAAAGGATATACCTTCTTCTCAGCACCTCATGGAACCCACTCTGAAACTTATCTCTGTCTCATTCATAATGTAAACCCCCCCAAAATACAAAGATTGAATTAACTACTTTTATCCTATCAGATCACCATTGGTTATAGTTCAAAAACAACATAGACCAGAAATAGTCTACAGACGCATGAAAGCAGAACACCTCTCAAATGAACCATCACTGGTTCAAGGAAGAAATGAAGAAGAATATTAAATACTTCCTAGAATTCAATGATAATGAATACACAACATACCCAAACTTACAGGACACTATAAAAGCAATGTCGAAAGGAAAGTTCACAGCTCTAAGTGCCAACACAAAGGAGAGATTTCCCATGTCCATGGATAAGTAATATAAACATAGTAAAAATGGCAATCTTACTGAGGCAATCTAAAGATTCAATGCAATCCCCATCAAAATCCCAACACAATTCTTCACAAATCTTGAAAGAATAATACTCAACAACTTCATATGGAAAACCAAAAACGAAAACAGGATATGTTAAAACAATCCTGTACAATAAAAATTGTACCTAGGAATGCCTGGATCCAGGAATTTCTGGAGGTGTTACAATCCCTGACATCGAGTTGTATTATAAAGCTATAGCAATAAAAAGTTTGTTATTGTCTTAGAAACAGACACATGATTAATGGAATTGAATCAAAGACACTGACAAACATCCACACACCTATGAACTACAGACATTTGACAAAGAAGCTAAAAATATGTAATGGAAGATATAAATTGTCTTCAGCAACTGGTGCTGGCATAACTGAATGGCAGCATGTAAAAAAAAAAAAGCAAAGAGATCTATTTATATCAGTTTGCACTAAACTCAAGTCCTAGTGGATCAAAGATCTCAGCATAAGTCCAGTTACACTTAAGCTGATAGAAGAGAAAATTGGAAGTAGCTTTCAACACATTTGAACAGTAGACAACTTCAGCAGCACAGACATTGAAATTGAGAATGAATATGTGGGGCCTCTTGTAACTGAAAAGATTCTGTAAGGATAATGACACTGTCAATAAGACAAAATGGTAGCCTATAGAATGTGAAAAGATCTTCACCAACTCCATATTTGGCAGAGGACTAATATCCA
>CAWTZC010002008.1:0-21830 GCA_963919715.1 Microtus obscurus | reverse complement strand
TATTGCTCTATTTGTTCTCAGTTCACATGGTTTTTTCTATCGTTTTAAAACAAGCAAGCAGGCAAACAAACAAACAACAAACAAAAACAAATAGTCTTCATAGTTGAATAGCCAATGAAAATATAATGTACTCTTTTATTCTTTGAAGCAAATAAAATGAACAAGTTATAAGCATTTGATAGTTTAACACAAGTATGAAGTTGCAAGAGAGATAAGGAGAGTAAAATAATGGATCATAATATTGTATAAACATGCTTTTTTTTAGAAAAGACTTCAAAGTTTCTGTTAATTTTGAATGATATACTATTCTTAAAATGTATTATCTAATAAAGTTATAAATTTGAAATGTCCACAATTTTTAGTTGATAATCTGTTAATTTTAATAACCTTCAAGTATATATTCAACTGTCCCTAATCTCAAAATTGGATTGAGCTTTAAAGAATGCTCAAGAGTTACACACATGTCTTACCCTTGTGGATGAACCAATGTCCAAAGGATGAAAACTCCCCAAGTTCAAGGACGATCTGAATCTTTGACCCTCAGTTGTACCTGCATTCACTAACAAAACAGACAAACTGGATGCTCACAGGAACATGTTTAAAGTAATAAAAATGTTAACTTTTGAGGGTGCTAGAGTCATAAAGAATAAATTTTTAGATTAACTCTATATTTTACTTTTTAGTATAGGAAGAAACACTATATGAATAGAAGGTAAGGGCAAAAAGAAACAAGATAAAACTTATATGAACCTCATAACAGGATGATTAGTTAACTTGATGTCTCATTTTAATGTAAATGTCATTATTTGTTATTTTGGGAGTTATGTTTTGATCAAAGATTTTTATTTTACCTTTTTAAAAAAATTTTAATGAAAATAAGGTCAAAACCAACACTCAAGCCAATAATATCCTACCCAATGCAAAGTGTCAATTGATGCAATAAAAGACTTATCAAATACTTATAAAATACTTTAGCACACTAAATGAGACTAGGGACTTTGGAGAGAGTTCTGAAAATAGGAAATTCACAAATTAAACCATTACATATTATATAATTGAACTGAATTCATTTCCGTTACACTTTTCCAACCACAGTGCAACCTAGAAAAGGGATCATGCTACCATGAAAAAATAAAAGTTGAGATTAAGCCTGAATCCTTAGATTCAAACAGAAATTTTGGGAACACTGAAGTTGAAAACAAATATCAGGAACTGAAGAAAGATAAGGAATAGTCATGTAAACAAGATAAAGAGAAAGAGGGAAAGCAAATCTCAGCTGACTCCCAAGACCCCTCTTCCTCCCAGGAGAATGCCCAAGGGATTGTTGTTCTTCTTTTCTTAAACTTTGCAAAGTTGTTGTTAATACACTCTTATAAAATATAAAATATCAGATGCATTTAATTGTATTTAGTTTAATTTTAGTTAACGGTAGCTTATTTCTTTTAAGAAAGAAGGTTACCTCTCAAAGCCCTGCAAGTAGGAAAGTAGAAAGCAATGCAAAGAAGATTTTGAAATCCGTGTATTAGAGGTAGCCATTGATCCTTCTCTTTGTCTTGATAAACCCCTGTGCTGGAAGGTAAGCTTTACTTTCTTCTTTTCTCCGATAGCACCATGGAAATAAATCAAATATTATTTTATTATCTGATATATGTCCGAATGAATTCTAGATTCACAATTAACCATAAGACTACAGTTCAGGTAGAGTATAATAAAGAAGACATTTTTTTATCCATAAAATCATAATGAGAATGGAAGAATAATAGAATAGTAAAAAACACAATGTTTTCTAAAATAGACAAGACAATTGAGTATTCTATATGGATTCACCTGATAATACCAATTAAGAAACATTAAATAAATATGATAATATAAACTTTGTAGTTGGAAGACTAAACAAAAAGTAAAAAATCAATGAAAAATTATATCCAGCAATATTATACTAGGGAACTCACAGTATTTTAAATTGCAGTAATATTGTTTTTACTTAAAATATAAAGTAATATAATATACATTTATTAGATATCATTCTTGAATGTAATCAAATAACTGGACCAGAAGCAATTTAATAAAGAACAAAAATGTATTTTTATTGCTGAGACTGACAGCCCATTAAGTTTGGGGAGACACTGTAGCTAAAGCTCCATGCTTCAAGGCAACAGGAGTTAAAGCTGTGTTCTCTTCCAAAATCAAGAACCTGAGACCTTGCTCTGGAAGCAGACTAAGGGGAATAATTAAAACATATAGGACCTGACACTTCAGTACGGCTAACTTCTTAAAAACTAGTACCAGCTTTCAAAAATGTTGCAGCTCCTTAAAACAGCACCACCAACTAAGAAGCCAGTGTTCAAATCCACGAGTCTGTGCAGGAACTTTTGAAGGTAGACAATAAACAGCACCTTAATGGATTGCTTATTAGTAAACAGATTACCTCAGCAGTTGTGCAACAGAAGGCCTGGAATGATTAAAGATCAGAGTTAAAGTGGTATTATTTGTGTTTTTTTAATAATAAAGTTTGCCTGAAGGCTGAAAAGTGCTAAAAATCCAGTCACTGTCTTACCTCACATCAGACTTGAAAGGGGTAAATCTTGTCTCCATCAATTCTGAAGACTCCATATCCCACATTTTATACCCAATTCTTGGTTCCGTCTCTTCTCCCTTACATTGCTCTCTCTTGCCCAGCCAATTATCACTCCTGTCTCCAGCTCCCCTAGTGCTGGGATTAAAGGCCTGTGATTCCAAGTGCTAGTATCACTTTGTGTGGGCTCTGTTTCTGTTTTTGGACAGATTCAATCTTGTGTAGCCAAGGATGACTTCTAAACTAACAGAGATCCCTCTGTCTCTGTCTTTCAAATCCTGGGAAGAAGGGTAAACATCACCCCTGGCCTGTATGACTGACTAGTACGGCTGCTTTCCTCTCTCATCTTCAGGCAAACCTTTATATATTAAAGCACAAATAATACACTACTCTATGAGTGGACGGAGGTCCAGCCATCAGTGCTCCTTGATCTGTTTCCCACTGTTTTTATCCCATCCTTGCTCAGTCTTTTTTTTTTTTTATTGTAGACCACATCTTACATAAAGTACAGAAACACTGAATTACCTTGTTCATTTGATTCCCCCTATGTCAACAAACCTGAAGGAAGAGTTTGAGAATACTTTATTTGGGAAGCCCATAAGAATCTCAAAACCTAGTGTGAGGGAAGCTGAAGAAAGAAGAGAGATGCAAATAAACACCATATTATCTAGGCTGAGGAGCTGGCTCATACAGACTCCAGAGACCTGAGCTGAGTCCCAACTTCCAGGTTAGGATGCTCTGAGCCACCTGTCACCCACTTCAAGTGGACCTATTGTCCTCTCAGCTTGTTCAGGCACTGTGATAATAATATACACCAACCTCTTTACACAGATAAGAGATATATCCATCTTGACAAAACTAAAAGTAAATTAAATTTTCCAAGTAAAAGACAAGATTAGAAAGGTGAATTCAACACATCTGTCACTTATCTATGAAAAAGATGTTTTATCTCACTGAGACGGAGAAAAACATTTCATCTTGTGCAGCCAAGAGGCATTTAATATAAGAGAGGGCAGTATTTGTTAGCAGCTGAGGTCTGTTTAGGGTGAGCAGAGTGACTAATTTCACCCCACCCCCCCACACACACACCCTGCTTTACTGCCTGTTAATGAAGGACCATGGGTTTTGGCAGACAAACGACCTCAGGCAAAGAGATTCAGATTTTGCCATACAATATAAAATTGACAAAAATTCCTGGAAGGATTTTGTGGAGACTGACAGCATCCTCTACTGTGATTGCTCTCCCCTATAAGAAGAACCATTAACCTCTTAAAGTTGACTTAAGGCAGGAGGAAAACTATTGCTAAGGGACCCCAGCTGTGCTTGTGCTCTGCCCTTGAAAGCTCACACCCATCTTGAAAAGCCAGTGACAGTAACTTCAACCAGCTCAGCGGTGGTCCCCCGTGAGTTCAAGGGTCACTGCCTATAGGACCGTGGTTCCTTTCTTGAAATCCAGCTTTAGACTCCTTGGAACTGCAAGACTTGTGAAACTGCTCCTTTCAACTGTTTCTCAACTTGGCTCTTCCTTGAAGACTTGGAAAGAATAATGTGCAAGAGCCTGGGGGTGGGGAAAGAAGTTACTACTGCTGAGCTCAAACATTCATCCTTTCTTCCCTTTTCAGGGACCTTAGAACCCACTATCTCATAATTTTAACAGACCTCTTTTGCTCCTCAAAGATGCCTAAGGCTCTGACAATTTTTCTTCCTTTTAACACTGCTTAGTTTTTTAAGCAAACACTCTAAGAGGAAAAGTCGGAGTTGATTTCCAAAGAGAACATTAATTTCCCTCTAAAAAATTCTGTCTTCTGCACCTGCTGCTTAGGAGGTTTCAGTGTCTTAGTATTATTTCATACACTTTTTTCTGGTCTTAAATAATCAGAAGACAATGTACAAGTCTATTTTAAGTCTAAGTGAGGAGAAGTAAAGTGAACAGCAGTTATGTTGTTAATTTGAAATAAATCCTGCAAAAACACAAAAGAAATATCAAGGAATTCAAAACCTTTATGTGATTATAGTCAAATATTTGGTAAGAAAATATACACATTAAACTCCCAACTGTTAGTTTCTTTTAGAGATTATTGTTTTCTGATTTGCAAAGATACAAGGTGAATTTGCAATCTACTTAGAGCACCCAAGAACTTTAGTTTGGCATTTCCAACTAACACACACAGACATAGCTACTCCTCTCTAAATAATATATCCAGCATGTTTGAAACTCATTGTCTTTTTCCCAAGGTTGAGAAATCAATATGAAAGCATCCATTGCTATTGAAAGCATTGCTGATATTTTAGCTGGTATGTTTTTTTTTGTATCAAGAGATTTCAATCAAATGTAGAATTTTTATGGCAAGTAGATAATAATGCATCGCTTAACAAATTTGGAAGGTAAATAGATAATAAAATTTTCAGATTGAAGAGCGTGGGTTAAACAGGAAAGTAATGAATAGTGATAAAACTTAGAGTTGTGTGCCCATTACTGTTTGTGACATTGAATGGTTAAGTTTGCTTCAATACCTGTGTTTGTTTAATTTCCACACGTGACGTGGGATGAAGCATTGCAGGCCTCATACACACAATAACTAAAACCAGCCTTTGCAGAGGTTAAGGGAGGCAATTGGATTTCTGCACACTGACTCAAGGACATATGAGAGGGCAGTGTCTGCACAATTTAGTCTGAAAAGAATCAATACTGAGGCCCCAGGTACATGACTCTCAATTAACAGAATTCTAAATATATAAGAACTTAATTTAGACAGTATAACTTACAAGAAAGTAACTTGATGAAAATAAAAGAAAATTGATAAGTGAAAATAACAGCCAAGATACTGTTTTCTACATAACATAGTTGTATATTGAAAACTTTTGTTTCAGAAAAAGCAAGCACTTTAAGTCTGAGTTTGTAGACAGGCTTACAAAAAATATATCGGTGGCTTTGTGGTTAGTTGTGCAGCCATTCCATTATGACCTCCCTGACCTCCGGACAGTCACTTGGCCCTTCTAGGTTTAATTCCTTCCTCTGTGTATATATATATAAAAAAAAAAAAAGGAAGACACACACTGGCTTTAGATACTGTTATGTTCATGGCTGAAAACTTCCATACAGGCAAAGAAGTATAATTAAACCTTGCACTGTTCCTTTAAAAATTAAAACCCCATTAAAATAAGAAAGTCTTAAACAACCCTTACAAAAGCTGGAAAGCCATTAAGTATATTGGTTTGCCCCTAAAAACATCCCCAGAAGGTTAGCCGTGCTCCATACTGCCAAAGATATTTAATGATATAATGGATGATGACTCTCTCCTGACTCATGTTTTTCTCCAAGGTTTAGCTCTTCTTTACAATACCACAGACATGGTTATTTTCAAAGTTTCTGAAGCATTAATTGTACTATGTCCAAAAGACAGTATTCTGTCCACAATCTTTCTTGCACCTTCTTCTCAAGTATTTCTTTAGAATGGCAAGAGGTGAAGATTGATATAGATATCATAATGCTAGACAACACTGCTGTCTAGTATTTTGAATGGTAATTATTTTCAGCACTTTGAACAGTAATGAGCTTCTTTATTTAACAACTACAATAGAAGTAATAAGGTTTGACGAAGGCTGAGAATGACACAGACATAAAAATACAACATTTAGAAGGCAGTCCGACAACAGGACTAAATGGGGGTGGGGAGGAAATGATTACTCCAAGTGTGGTTGAAGAAAACTAATTGAATATAAGGGGAGGGAGAACAGAGCCAGAGCCATAGGAAAGGGTATGGACTGAATCAGGTCAGAGGATGAAACAGAGTCATAAAAGGAGAGAAAAGAATGGAAGGAAGAGAAAGGAGAAGAGTGCAAGAGAGGAGCCGAGGACCAAGAAACCAAAAGAACCAGTAGGACATTAGCCAAAATGAGATTATATAGGAATTAGAGAAACTAGGGGAAAGGAAGTGATGCCCAGATACTGGAGAGAGGTTGAGGTTAGTTAACAGGGTATGACAAACAGGATTCCTCTTTAACTTGTGACATGGAACTGATGGAGACCAGTAACCAGACTCTGCTTTGCTATGTTAAGGCTAACACCTCAGTCAGTCATTTGTCCTGGGTTTTTCATCCCTAACAATGATAATTTAGAAATTAAGCAACAGTATGTTCTCCCATCAGGACTCTGGATTTTCCTAGTCTTGACCTTGTTTATAATATTTAATATCAAGTATGAACTCCTCTAACAGAGCAAATCTAAAATCCAACCACAAGAAAAACTGATTACCCTCTAAAGAGTCTTGCCACTATTGTAACACTGGGCATAGCTTGCCTAGCAGGTTGATACAGTGTCGTGTAGAGTTCAGACACCAGTAGGGAATAATACCACAGAAATTTTCCTGTTCCAGCACTGAGAAAGTGAGTCAGCAGGGAGACTTTCTGGGTCTCTTTATGACTGATTCCTCAGTGCCCTGAGATCAAAGTATATAATGTTTTCTGCAATAAGACTCTACTATCTAGTATATATAAGCAACAGCATTGACAATAGACTTTATTGTTTTTAATTTTGGTGTCTCTCTGATGAATAATTAATATGGCAGTAACCTATGCCCAGTGCTGAGAATTTTATTATAGCTCGTGACTTGGGATAGAAGTATCACTCACCCACTTAAACCAACATTGAAGATTGCTCTAAGACAAAATTTTAATAGCAAGACAATACAAACTTTAGATTATAGAAAATATGAGAAGGTATATATGTATACACACATAATACACACACACACACACACACACACACACACACACACACACACACACATATATATATATATATATATATATATATATATATATATATATACACACACACACACATACTAGTGGGTTTTCATAAGACTTCTCCACACATTTCTAGTTTTGTTTACCACTCCCTAATCCCTCCTTTCCCCAGGCTTTTGCCTTTATCCTTCCTTTAAGTCTTTTGTCCCCTTGTTCTTTCGAACTCTACGTATTATTCTATCCTCTTACTGAATTTTGAATATGGCTTCTGAAGCAGCTTCTCCATTCACACTTTCTTTAGTTAATCCTCTCCCCTACTGCAAGAGCCAGAGGGGATGGGAGATTACCAAGGAAACAAGGCCTGCTAAAACCCAACAAATGGATACACGTGGGAGCTAGCTGAGACTTGGCAGCTAGATAAAGTCCTAGTGCTGAGAGACTCCACCATCCCTAAAACCACAAGCTATAGCTCACAAAAAAAGGTATTCACAAATAGTGATGCTTGACCATGCAGAGAACTATCTAAAAGGAATTGTTAAATGTAGCCCACCAGAGAACACTTAGACCTATTAATAGCCAATGGAACGTCTTTTATTCCATGCTAGCTGTTCTCTACATCCAGGTATTCGAAAACTTAGATGGGCCCCAAGTGTCCCAGCTGAGATTTAAAAGGCAGAAACAACATTTTGCATCTAGTTCATTGGGGGTAGGGAGGGTAGGGGGGTTTCACAGTGTAAGTATCCAGACAGCAGCTAAACTGTTGGCTGAAAAGAGTCCTGACCAGACAGCTTAACAAAAGTGAAGTTAGCTAAAACATCTTGACTTGGTTTTCTAGAAAAACAGTTGGATATTTTTCCATGGGATTCTCCATCAAGAGATCAAATTTTAAAGTAAATCAAAAATGCCATCATCAAAAAATACATGAGAGTGAAACTGCCCTCTCATAATGTTACAGAATTGTCTGGAGGGAGGGATGATTGTGCTCTACCTAGAGGCCTGCCTTTCACACACATTTCACTTTTTCTTCCATTATGACTTTTGCTCTGTCCCAGAAAAACTTTTACTCTTCCTGAGCCCTTGAGTCATTTATGCAAGAAGGGACCTTCCACTTCCTGGTCCTTTGGTTTTTGAAACGGGATTTTCTGTGTAGCTTGGCACCTGTCCTGGCACTAGCTCTTGTAGACCAGGCTGACCTCAAACTCAGAGATCCACCTGCCTCTGCCCCCCTGAGTGCTGGGATTAAACGTGTGCATGCGCCACTACCATCCAACTATCCCTGGTCTTTTGAAGAGCAGTAAGATGTCTAGAGATTCTCTGCTCACATAAACATAAATTTAACAGGAGGTCTTTCCGCCTCAAACCAATAGCGGCTGAGATACCAGCCCATTGGGGCGTGGGGCTCTCTCCATTCAAAGGCTTCTACTTCCTCCGGTCGAGCTCTGGCTACCTGCTCGTCTGGCGACTAGACTCCTTTCTAGTTGTACAGAGAGCTGTTGTCTGGGATCGTGATCTGTAAGTTTTTCCCTCTTTAAATAACACCACTCCCTTAATAATAATAACTCCAATCCAGGCATTGTTCGTGGTTTACGCTTTTAGCTGGCACCCAAACGAACGTTGGCTGACCCCCTCCTCGGCTGCCAGCCGCAAGTTCGGCTTGGAGCGAGCGAGCCCCTCCCTTCCTTCTGCCAGGGCTTGCGCCTTGGCGCCAGCGAGTCAGTTTCTTTTTTCCTCAGCCGGGCGTTTGCGCCTTTGCGGGCCGTGTGGCTTGTGCCTTGTGGCAGCCTTGTAGTTTGTGCCTTGTGCGTGGAGCCAGCAGTTTAACTTAAATCATCACGCACTGGCTTTAGTCTTCGTGACTTAGGCCCCAGTGCCGAGTCCGAGATACACTTGGCTCGCGGCTCATAATATCCAGAGAGGCAGTGACAATCTCTGAGGTTGGCCAGGTGGTGGCATGCGACGCCTTAATCCCAGCACTGGGAGGCAGAGAAAGGCGGACTTCAGAGTTCGAGGTCGGCCAGGCGGGGGTGGTGGTGCACGCCTTTAATCCCAGCACTCAAAGCAGAGACAGGCGGATTTTGGTGAGTTCGAGGCCAGCTGGATAATAGGTAATATGGCAGTTTTTGTTTCCAACATGACTTTCACTGTTTGGGCTACCAATACAATGGGTCTTATCCTGTAAAATTTATATGACTATGAGGATAATTTAATTCTACTGGTTACTATGTTTTAGTATTCTTTTGAATATTCCCATCATTTAGGAAGATTATGGTACTCTCAAGAACTCATGGTCAGGAGATTCAGAAGATCTAGGAGATTCAGGATTCAAAAAAGAGGCAATACATAAACACAATAATAAAAAGACTTGAAATGCTTGAAAAAATGATTGGAACTGGTGAACAGAGAATAAGGCACAAGGACAGATACAAAGTCAATAATTAGCCATTAGAACTGGCTTACCCAGGGTTTTAGCGGCATACCCTATACTTAACTTCACAAAGTTAATAACTTCTAAAGGCTCAAAGGAAGTCAGAGAAGCTAGATGGATGCCAATAGCAATGAATGATCTGAAAGAAATTAAACAGGCTATTGTTAATTTTGGCTTGCAAAATGTGCATATGTACAGGAAATGATAAGGGACTTGGGCTTCTAATGCTAGAGTTTACCCCTATGATTTCCATCAGTTAGTGTCTGCAGTTTTAGATAGGATTCTTCCTGGATGTTTGAAATTTATTTCAGAGAAGAATCCAAACATATGGAACAGCAAGGAAGAGCAAAAGGTGTTGCTTCAGGTTTCCAAAGATCAAATTCTTGGTGCAGGAGAATATGCTGATCCACAGGTCCAAGCTCTTGGTGACGATGAAGCACTGCATCTATGTCACCAAGCAGCTTTAAATGCTTGGAATAGGATACAAGATCCAGCAAAAAGGGTTGAATCATATGCCAGAATTAGGCAGGGACAGAGAAACCCTTTATTGACTTTTGCAAGATTAATTAAGGCTCTGATCGTAGGGGTAACAGACCCGAATCTAGACGAATACTTGAATCTCTACCGTTTGAGAATGCAAACATAGAATGCAAAAAGATAATTGGGCCTTTAAAGTCTAGATCGTCCTATGGATGAATGGATTCAGAAAACAGTGAATGTGGAGACATTTAGATATAATGATGAATCTTGGGTAGGGAGAAGCGATTTCCACAGTAATGAGTGGAGACATCAAACTGCCAGGTGTTTTAATTGTGGGTAAATTAGGACATCTGAAAAGGGATTGCAATAATAGAATTTCTAGGAATAATATCTCCTCTGGGAATGACAAAAATAGGGGACCTAGGCCTTCAGGTATATGTAGGAGATGGTAAAGGCCATCATTACTCAACGAATGCAGGTCAACAACAGACAAACAAGGCAACCGATACCATCGGAAACTCCTGAGGGGCCTCGCAGGCCCCGAAGCCAACAGTGGCCCAGTCATTCCCAGTCACAGTGGAGAACGGCTTCTACCAAGAAATCTAAAAAGCTCCAGTTTCACAAAAAGTACACTAGTCTAAATGGTGAATTACGTGGTGGAGGATGAGTCAAAAAAACCAGTAGGACAGAGTAAACGTATATTTGGCAGATCATTAACGCATCAAAGACCAAAGCTAAAAGTCTGTATAAATGGCACTTTATTGAAGGCTTATTAGACACAGGTGCGGATGTGGGGCATTATTACGCCAGAATCTTGGCATCCAAATTGGCCTCTTCAAGAGGTAGATGTTCAGTTTTCTGGGAATTGGAACCTATCTCATGTAAAACAAAGCACAAGATGGGTGGAATGTTTAGGGCCTGAAGGGCAAATAGGAAGACTAAGGCCATATATAGCCAATATTGCACTGAAGCCGTGACTCATTACAGCAATGGAATAATCTAGATTAACATTCCTGCAAATCCAGGAACTCATAATTCTGGGAAAGATATGATGAGGTATTATGGTAAAAGGTCACTCAGCCATTCAGGCTGTACAAGAACATAGCAAATACCAAATCTTTAGAGGTACCAACAGCCTCACCTTTAAAATGGCTAACTGAGAAGCCAATATGGATCAAACAGTGGCCTCTAGCTGAAGATAAATTACAGGCATTAAGAAGCAGCAAAGAGCACTAGATGCTCACTCATTTAGCAAGATCCAACCAGCCCTTGGAATTCTCCTGTGTTTGTTGTAAAGAAATCTGGTAAATGGAGAATGGTGACAGATCTAAGAGCTGTCAACAAAGTAATTCAACCTATGGGCCCACTACAATCTGGAATTCCTTTGTCTTCTCTATTACCAAAAGGATGGCCTCTTATAGTTATTGATTTGAAGATTGTTTTTTCACTATACCGTTACAAAAAAGGATAGAGAAAAATTGTCTTCACGGTGCTCATTGAATCTGGAAAATAAATTGTCTAACCACCTTCATAATTTACCTCAACGTCTTCAACCTTGATCCTGTCTTCCTCAGCTTTCCAACTTCCATATGACAGATCTCAGTTCTCATTCAATAAATTTTTGAAAAATCTTTGTCTTATTCTCCTATCATTTCATCTTTCTCACTTGTTTATCTCTGCTTATTTCCCAATGCCTTAATCACTGCTATATTGAGAGGCAGGCGGATCGAGTTTGAGACCAGCCTGGTCTACAAAGTAGCTCCAGACTGAGCTCCAAAGCCACAGAAACCCTGTCTCAAAAAACCAAAAAAAAAAAAAAAAAAAAAAAAATTCACTGCTATATTGCTCTGAGGAACACCATACCAAGGTAACTCATAAAACCTTTAACTTTGAAGGCTTGCCCACAGGTTGAATCCATTATCCCCATGGCATGGCTTGACAGCAGGTATGGCTGTCATGTGTTTTGGAGAAAGCAGTTGAGGGAGCTGCATCATGATCCACAGGCAGAGAAAGGCCCTGAGCTGCAGCATGACATTTGTTTTTAAGCTTAAAAGCTCACCCTCAGGCCACACACTTCCACAAACAAACCCTCACCTACTCCAACAATGTTCCAAATCTTAAACCTTTCAAATAATTCCACTCCCTAGTAACTAACTATTCAAATATCCATTTTGTGTATATACATAACAAAAACATTATTTTTTTTTTTTATATATATATATATTTTGCCTTAATTCTTAAAACCTTATGCTGGATATTTGATATTTGAGTTTATATTAATCTGATAAGTATGTTAATTTCATCTTAATACAACTTAAGTAATTTTTTCACATGCGTGCAGCTAGGTTTATTTCTTTCTTTTTAAAAACACCCCCTTTAATAAAAACAGATTCTTTTCTCATGCTATATAAACTGATTACAGTTTTCCTTCCCTCTATTTCCTTCCTTCCCCCTTCTTTCCTCCATCCAGATAAGTTCCCTTTGGTGTCTCAGTGGAACAGGCTCCTAAACGACCTGCAGATGTCCCACAAACAACTCTTTGAAACCCAGTATATGTGGAGTATCTTGGTATGCAACTGCAACCTTTTCATTAACTGGAAAGTGAATCAGGATCTTACTAGGTGTAAAAAATAAGGTTACCCACATTGTAATTTTCATATTGTTTTGTAAAAATATTTTGCTAGAGTATATAAGTAGTAAGGGGAAAAATGGGTTAAGAAAGAAAGCAGAAGAATGAGAAGGAATACACCAGTAAGGATGAAGAGGTAAAATAACAAGTATAATGAAAATTTCAGAAGGAACCACATCCAGGGTATGTTTTTGCCTTTTCCCCTACTCCACAGATAAAATAGTCACAGGTATACTGAATCCACGGATTCATGCCCAGGCACTGTTAACACGGGGCTTGTTCTCATGGCAGGAAGAACCTGGCACCTGAACAGGGACACTGATTGAGGTAACCAAAACTGTGCAGGTGAGAAACATACTCTTCTCTATGATTGTACTGAGTGGGGGCATTCTCACAGGATGTTACAGCAAGAAACCAGTCCTTTAAAGATCACCATGGATAGGGACTCACTCAACTCCATGGGGCTGCAACCCGTGGTTAGTGATTGCCAGGCAAGAAACAGTGGGGAAATGTTTGTACAAGTATTATGTGGCCCTTGGTTTCCAGAATCGGAGAGCTTTGATGTAACAGGAATTTGGGATGTAGGAGCGATAGATATTACAGTACTGGTCTCAGAATGAAGGAAAGGGCATGCCTCTGGCATGCTAGGGTGGCAGGTGTGCTTAGATAGGCGATGGCATGTAGATGAATGCCATGTGTGTGCTTTGATCACTTTGCTCCCCTTCCTTATGTGGAACTCTCCTTTGTTGTTATCTCATGCAGGATCTAAGAAAGGATCAGCAAGGTATTATCAACCCTGATTGGCTCCCCCCTGCAGTGCCTGACTGTCAAATCACTCCACAGTTCACCCAAAAAATCAAGAGCTCCACTGGGTTTGTGCTGCCTTAGTCATTTTTTTTTCACCAAGGTGAATCAGTGGGTTAAGAAAAAGAAGATGAGTTGACTTGCAAAATTCTTGTGATTGTGAAAAAGGGTTTGAACTTCTGTTCAACCTCAGAGAACAAAGCAAGCCTTGCAGTGTCTGCAGTGCTATTCCAGGCCACAACCTGGTGCAGAGTCTAAAGATGAAGGCCTCCTCTTTGAATTCCAGCCCTCCACTCCAGAATAAATCTGCTTATTCATCTTTCCTCCAAACAATAATAAACTTTCACACTGATTTGTGCCTATTTGTAATGCAGAGTGTTTTGAGTTTATAAGGACGTTTAGAGAGTGTATGAGTGCATTTGTTGATAATCTTCACCCCTCCCTTAAATCCTCTCTTTCTTGCTCGACTTTTCTTCCTTAGTCAAGTATTCTTCCTCCTCTTATATCGTTTATATGTGTATTTATTTATTTATTTATTATTGATTTCTGTCTCTTCCCCACCGCTGCCTCCCATTTCCCACTCCCCCTCCCCCAATCAAGTCCCTCTTCATTAAAGCCATCAGGGTTCCCTGCTCCTGTGGGAAATCCAAGGACCACCCACCTCCATAGGAGGTCTATTCAAAGGTGGCAGTATCCAAACTGCCTAGAGGCTCCCACACAAAGCAAATTCGTGCAGTGAGGATCAAAACCCCATTGCCCTTGTTCTTGAGTTCTCAGTAGTCCTCATTGTCTCTCTGTTTCATCCCAATGGTTTTATCCCGGCTTTTTCAGACCCAGGTCATGGCCTTGGTGAGTTCATTGACATCCCCATTGTCTCAGTGTGTGGAATTCCCTACGCAGACCTATGAGTTCCTTGCTCGTCAACTCTCTCTCTCCATCTTACTGGATCTAGTAGCATAATATAGTCATTCTTCAGAATATGGCTCATTTTGATTAATAGCCATTAATCAATTAATATTAATATTAATATTATTAATATTCTCTTTTCAGTTAATTATATAATTTAATTATCTGTGTAGCTGAATTAACTCAATTAGGCAAACCTCACACTTTTTTCATTCATTTGTATATTTATGGACCCTTATCACAGATTTTTACTGCACTTTAACTGTTGTGAACAGGGCTGGATTTTCAATTACCCCTGTGTGCGGACTGCAGTTTATTTAGGTAAGTCACAAACTCCATAGCTGGGTCACAGCATAACTTCCATTTCTGATTTTTTGGGAGGAATGTCTGTATTGATTTGCCCAAGGGCCAAAATCAATTCCCCACCTACCTTAATGCTATAAGGATTTCATTTTCCATATTCTCTTAAGGTCTTGCAATATATATTGTAAATCACTTAGCTACCAGTATGCACATGCATGAAAAAGGACATCAAGAGGATCTGACTCTCAGAACTTGAAGTCAGTGAACTCTTCCTGTCCCAGCAAACATCAATGTCCAATGTTCCACAGCTGGGAATAACTTCTGCTCCCCCTCCCTCCCTCCAAGCTAAGGTTCTGGATAATTTCATCTTCTCCAGGTCGTGCATGTAATTAGAAACCACTGGAAGTTCCTAAGTAAGCTGGTGGTTTGAAGCATTCCCCCAGTCATCAATTGCTTATGGCTCACTCTTATCTGTCTATAATCAATTAGTCCTGAGCTGTGGGAAGAAGGAGGAAATCAGTAATTTTACATTACATTTCTTGCTATCTAAGGATATTAAGCCTGATATTACTATTTGTTCTTTTTTAAATACATTTATATTTAAAAAACCTATTCAAAAATATATGATGCTCTTTTTTAAAGATATATTCATATAATATATGTCATACACATAAGAAAATAAATAAGCTTCAATCAAAAATTTATTGTCAAAAATATATTTGGCAGTAAACAGTGTAGGTTTAACTATGGCTCTTATGTTCTATTCTTGTACCCTATGTACTTGCTGAGTTATAGCCATGCTGGCTTTTGGGTACTATAGGTCCATAGTTCCAGGATGAAATCACAGATGTAATACTTCCATTAGGTTTTGATTAGTTTTTCACCCACAACTTCTTTGATGTTTGTTCATTTGTTTGTTTGTTTGTTGTTATTTGGAGTCTCTTGTGATCCCATATTCATTTCAGTACTTTCCCCCCAATTCTGAAAAAGATAGTCTTTGAAATTTTATGGAGATTTCCAAAAATCTATAATTTTCATTTTATTACTTCTCTGATCTTCTAAGGAAAGGAGATCCTTTGTCTCTTGTCACCAAATAATACTGTCATATAAATTTGACACTCTTTTGATTATGCAAATGGCCAACCAATGACTGATCTTGCCTCAGACACTTGATTGACAGTGAGCTTACCCTACTGATGCCTTGGGATCGGGTGAATATTTGCCCCAATAAACCGACTGTTGGAAAAAACATGTCAACATAAGAAAGACTAATGATCCTTCTGCTATCCTCCATAAATTGGTGACTACCCCAATTATCATCAAGAGAGTTTCTATTTAGTAAACACAGTTGGAAACAAAAGCAATCACCTTCATTGAGTTTGATCTCTGGTAATCCACTGAAGAAAGGGAGGAAAATATTGTTTGAGCTAGAGGTTCAAGGTCATCACAAGGAACCCAGAGAAACAACTATCCAGGGTTCATAGTTGCTCCACAGAGTATGAACCCACAACCAGAGTACTCTACATGAGAACAACCTAGGCCCTCTCCATATGTGTGACAGTTGTGTAGTTTGGTCTACTTGCAGTTCTCCTAGCCGTGGGAGTCAAAATGGTCCCAGTGCTTTGGCTGGCTACAGAGATCCTGTTCCCCTTATATTGGTTTGATTTGCCCAACCTTAATACAAGAAGGTGCTTAGTCTTACCTCAAATTGGTATTCCATGTTTTGTTGACACATGGAGGCTGTGTTTTTCTAAACAGAACGAGAATAACAGAAGAATGGGGAGTGAGGAGGGGATGAGGAGAGAGAGAGAGGGAAACTATTGATTAGGATATAAAACAAATAACAAATTTAGTAATAAAACACTCCTCTCTAAAATTGATTTTTTCAATGCAGTTACTTTCTGGCACATTTTATCTGATTTCAACATATTATGATATTACTCCACAGATTTCTTCTATTGAGAACATAATGGTAAGAATTAGTTATTATTAATTCAGCTATTGTTACCTTATCCAAATATTAAGGTCTTATAATACCTAATAATTTTTTTTTTTTTGGTTTTTCGAGACAGGGTTTCTCTGTAGCTTTGGTGCCTGTTCTGGAACTAGCTCTTGTAGACCAGGCTGGCCTCAAATTCCCCGAGATCCGCCTGCCTCTGCCTCCTGAGTACTGGGATTAAAGGCGTACGCCACCACCGCCTGGTTTACCTAATACTTTTTTTCAAAAGTAAGTAAAATACTATCATGCTGTGATGCTTGATTGCACAGATAACAAGTTTGAGAGGAATAAATTTTCCCATATAAATATTGAGTAGAATAATTATTTATTTTCTTATAATCCACTGATCTGTTAGTGTTATCCCATAAACACAACAAATGAACACACATAAACATATAGTATTACATTTATGTTTTTCCTCATGTTTACCATGCTCTTTTAAATTATGTTCTTCCACATCTGTATTCTGAATGTGTATGTAGTTTTCTGTGCCACTATCTAGTAGGTGAGTTATATTCACAAACATAAATTTGTAGTCTGGCTTCCCTGTCTTGTTAGAAGACTTGAGGGAATGAGGAATAAGTTCTTCTTGACTACAGGCAAATGTTTGCAGCTTTCTTGTTTGTCATCATTCAAAAAGGTGAGTGAAGAGAATCCACTAGGCCTAACTCACTGAGCTCATTCATAGGGGGATTTATTGCATAAGAATTATCCTTTGTACCTGTGGCTTAAATCTTGGAGGCCCAATAGGTTGAAAATTTAATCAAAAGGGATATTTTAATCCTGATGCAAGGCGTCTCTTCTGAAAATGCTTCCCTTTCCTTTATTATTTGGTGATTAGATGGGATATGTGCTTTGTTTGAGGATACGTTCTCACTTTCTTTCTTTCTACAAAATGCTTTTTAAACAATACCTTATTATTTTAATTCTCTAACTTAAATTAATATTAAGACTTTTACACTAGGAATATCTTGTGTCACCTTCCTGTTTCTTCTTCTACTGTATTCATATTTATTTTCCTTCTTTAAATTTAAAGAGATAAGCTATTTAAACAGCATCAAAAAACATCTGTCATCCAAGTGGTTTAAGTGGGTCATTTAATGGTATTATTTAAATCAATCACGTAGAAAAACTAATACATATAATTATGCCCTTAGCTCTTTTTATTTTATTTGTTTTGGTTTCAATTTTGAGGATTTCACTGTGTTCTTACTCTTCTCAAACCCGCTGCAGATCAGAATGACCTTGAGCTCCCAGAGATCCACCTTCTCTGCCCAGCTTCTGTGTCTGGGATTCAAGGAATCCCTCACCTAAAAAACAACACTATTAAAAAAATCCATCAACATGCATAATTAAATTTTAGGTAATAGCATGTCTTACGAATAAAAATCAAGGCTGTATCGGAAGAATATTTGTTCACAGCAACACTGTAAGCAATTTCTCAATATTTTCTTAAATTTAAATCATATATTTATTTAAAGATGAATTTAAGTTTAATAAGTCTATATCATTTCAAGTAAACGCACTTTGGTATTTAAGGGTTCAACACTAAAAAGGAATTTGGTACATGAAATGATTTCATGTCTAGCACCTTTAAATTTGGAAATTTTGCTAATTGGATTTTGTTTTTCTACTCATTATAATCTTATATCCTAATACTTCCAATTGTAATTATTTTATCTTTGGAATAATGATTAAGACAGTTAATTGTGCACATTTTCAAAATTACAAAACTCCATAGGGAAAAAAACATATAAATATGTACCTAACACTTTGTAGTTACTAGTGTTGACTAATATATAACTTTTAATTTTCAACACTGCATTGAAAATCTCCATAGTATCACACTATGTCCTTGCATTATCGGGGTGAGTGATAAGATTTTGCAACCATGACTGTGTTGCTTTAGATGGAAAATATAATCAGTTTCAATTTTAACGTTTTCCAAGCAGAATTTGTATGTGTACTTCTTGATATATTAACATCTACCTTTCTTATTTTTTTCTCCAAAACAAATTCACACACTCTATAAAAGCCAAAGGAAAATATTAATGTGAGCCTAAGTTTTGTCTTGAGAGAAACTGCTTACAGCTCTTGATGGCTTCTCCATGAAATGTTAATAAAAATTAATTGTCGGGCTGTATTATATATCGTATCAGAGCTTTGTATGTCTGTTTTCCATATTCCTATTTCTTTAAGGGCAGTTTACCTAACACAACTATTTCCTTAGGCAGTGGTTGCATTACTTTCATATAGGGACAAAGATTGTTGAAAAACATTGGCACAAAGCAACAGAAATATGATGAGTCATATGTACAGCCTGAACTTCGCATATCAGGCTGTTGTATTTACTGCATCCTTCCAGTGACTAACATTTTAAAGCTTAGATTCTAATATAATTATATTGGTAACTTTTCTAATCACTAGGACAAAACATCTGGCTTCAAAGTAAGCTAAAAACCCATTATTAACTTTACTGTCGCTTTCATTATGTACAAAATATAACCTACACAAAACCCCTTTACTTCAAAACAGGTATTAACTCTAAGTAAATGTTTTCAGAAAAGAATTTCCAACTCTGAAAATAATTAACAAACAATCTTGTGTATATACTAATATCTAACAAAACAGACTTTAAACTAAAATAAATAAAAAAAAGGTAAAGAAGAATATTTCATATTCATCAATGAAAAATCCATCAAAATGAAGTCTCAATCCTAAACATCTATGCCCCCAAATACAGGGGCATACGTGTAAAAGAAACATTGAAGCTGAAATCCCATGTCAACCTACACACATTAATGGTGGGAGAATTCCACAGGCCCCTCTCACCAATGCACAGGTCTGTCAGACAGAATCTTTAACAAACAAGGGAACTAGCAGATGTTCTGACTCAAATGACTAAACATACATCTGCATTTCCATCTAAACACGATGTTTCTGGCCTCTCAGCACCTCATGAACCCACTCTGAAACTTATCTCTGTCTCATTCAATATAAAATACAAAATTAATTAACTCCTTTTATCTATCAATACCATTGGTTATAGTTCAAAAACAACATAGACCAGAGAAATCTACAACGCATAAAGCTAACCCCTCTCATGTTATCACTAGACAAAGGAAGAAATAAAAGAATATTAAATACTTCCTAGAATTCAATATAATAATACAACATACCCACGGACACTATAAAAGCAATGTTGAAAGGAAAGTTCACGCTCTAAGTGCCAGCACAGGAGAGATGTTATTCATATAAATGTATAAACATAGTAAAAATGGCAATCTTATTAAGCAATCTAAGATTCAATCAATCATCAAATCCCAACACAATTCTTCACAAATCTTGAAAGAATAATGCTCAACAACTCATATGAAAACCAAAAACAAAACAGGATATGTTAAAACATCTTACAATAAAAATTAATATCTTGGAATACCTGGATCAGGAATTTCTGGAGAATGTCACAATCCCAAACATCAAGTTTTGTATTATAAAGCTAGCAATAAACGTTTGTTATTGTCTTAGAAACACGATTAATGAATTGAATCAAAACACTACAAACATCCACACACCTATAACTACAGACATTTACAAGAAGCTAAAAATATGCAATGAAGATATAAATTGTCTTCAACAACTGGTGCTGTTATAACTCACAGATAGCAGCATGTAAAAAAAAAAAGCATCTGATCACTTTATATCAGTTTGCACTAATCTCAAGTCCTAGTGGATCAAAGATCTCAGCATAAGTCCAGGTACACTTAAAAGCTGATAGAAGAAAATTGAGTAACTTTCAACACATTTGAACAGTAAGGCAACTCCAGCAGCACAGACATTGAAATTGAGAATGAATATGTGGGACCTCTTGTAACTGAAAAGGTTCTGTAAGGATATGTGGCATTATCAATAAAACAAAATGGTGGCCTATAGAGATGTGAAAGCATCTTCACCAACTCCATATCTGTGAAGACTAATGTCAAATTATTATATGAAAGCGGCCGGGCTGTGTCCCCGGCACCTGGTCACCCGCATGTTGCTTAACGAAATAATTACGAAACTGTATACCTTTAAATCACTGTCTAGCCATTATTAACCTCTTTTTTAAGACTCGCCATTTCTGATAATCTGTTTGCTTACATGGTGTGCTTACCGAAATTATAATATCTCTCAGGGTGTCAACTTCATGGCGACTCTAGCTCAGCTTCCTCTTTCCCAGAATCCTCTTCACCTTTCTACTCCACCCACCTAAGGGTTGGCAGCCTGTCAGCTGGGCTCAGACTGGTTCTTTATTTTAACCAATGGGGAAATCAACATAATATACCCACCCACCTCCATCATTTCCCCTTTTTCTGTTTAAACAAAAAGAAAGGCTTTAACTTTAACATAGTAAAATTACATATAACAAAACAGTTATCAAATAAGAATTACGGTTATATATTTATATCTACTTTATCTTTTATCATAGCGAAGGAAAGCTTATAACTATCTATCCATTCTTCAACTCCATCAAAGACTCCAAGAAGGATATCCAAAACTACCCTAAGTATATAAGAAATCAAATGCTCTAGAAATAAACAGAGACATCTAGCTGCCTGGACAGTCACCCAGGTTCTTTTGTGCCGTTGGGGCATCCATCTTCAGCCTTTGGGCCCACAGTATCCAGCAGACATTTTCCATGAAGCTTGGAAATTTTAAAGACAGTTCAGTCACTTTCTGCTGTGTCCTACAGAATGTCTCGTAGGCTTCTTCATGAGTCAAAAGTAAAAATCATCCACCTTTAGGCAAGTTCAGCAGTCCTCTCTCTGCAAGTTCTTTGTGTCCAGTTTATGCATTCAATTGACAAGAACAGTCTCTTGCCCTAACCTCAAACTCCTATCTTTTGGTATTCTCATGGTGGTGCTGCCAGACCAGATGTGTCTCATTGTCATAAAAACCTAAGTTATTAAAATATTTAAAT